>AYEL01085890.1:0-244383 GCA_000484575.1 Olivierus martensii
AAGTTATATATCAAAAATATATTAATGATATTAAATAATAATAATGAAAACATTTCAAAATAACTAATATACAATACATTTAATAAGCCTAAGCGGATGAGTTCTCTCACTTAATAGAAAATACGATGTATAATAATATAAATTCCAATCTTCTTCTTCTTCTTCTTCCTGTTAATATGGAGGATATGACTCATAAATGCCAATCTTCCAAGGTATACTAAATACCTTTTATAAATAACTAACGTTAACTTCGATCCACGAGCTACGATCAAACGTCTTAAGAAAACAAGATGGCTACTAGAAACGAAAGCTGCTTATGGGAAACAGATTACTACGTAATATTATTATTCAATATAGTTCTATATTTTAAAATAATAAAATATCCTTTATTATTTAAATGACTTTGGAAATATTAATACTGGTCAATGTCTTGAAAACTTATAAAATTTTTACATTCAAGAAAAAATACACAATCAACTAGCTGAGAGGCGCTGTGGCACTGAAATTTCCCTGTTTTAGCTGTGTCCCATCTGTATTAGTAATCTGTGTTTTCCTGCTATGAAAAGTGTACTATGCCATTCGAGTTCGGATTGCTGCAATAAATAGAAGGCTAACATGTTGGTCAGAATATTTTTATTTAATTTACATTTAGGATATCAATTCTTTAATAAAATTTCCTAGTTTTATTATTACAGGTATTCCTCCTATAACACGGTTTCCTACCACACGGTTTCGCATTAACACGATTTGAAAATTGCGGAAACCCTCATATAACACGGTACTTCTACCACACGATTTTTACTTAACACATTTAGAAAATTACGTTTATTCTCATATAACACAAAATATTTTCATTACTTTTTATAAATTCATTCTAGGGACATACAGTACACACAAAATGCAATCATTAGGAAATACTTTTTGCTAAAATTAGTCACAAATTGTAATTTCGCTAGTTGACTGTGTGACGCAGTTTATTTTCGATTTCGATTTGAAATTGAGCTAATTAGCGACCATTGAGTATTTTGTGTTGCGAACGTTCAGTTATTGGATAAAATATAAGTTTTTATTCTTCAATAGAGGAATGTGAAGGAGAAGAAAAACATTTTTATTCATAAAAGTTTTTTGGGTAGAGCATTAAGAAACGGTTGTTTTCTAGCGGGTTAGATTATAGATTTTGTAAAGAAAACACAAGATACACAAATTTTAAATGCATAAAAAACTTTAGAAAGTAAAGTTGATATTGTTAAAGAAAAAAAAGGTTCTCGTTTTAACAAAACAATGGTAAGAAAGATATAATTATTAAATGAATGTTATATAGGCTGTAGTATACATTTTCTTTCCTTTCTGTTTTGTTTTTTTTTGTTATACCTGTAATTTTTTTAGATCTTACATATATATATATATTTTTTTTTTCTTTCCTTATGTTTTGTGTCATCAATATTCATAATGAAAATGAAGTTTCTTATGTGGAATTAAAGAAAGTTATTTGTTTTTTATTGATTTTGGAACGTACAGTAACTCATGTTTTTGTATTGGTTCCAGGTCTTACATAACACGGTTTCACACCACACGTTGTTTTTCAGGAACCTATCTACCGTGTTATAGGAGGGATACCTGTATATCTTAATCAGTTTTGATTTCGCCAGTTTCGCTTTGTTAATCTCGACGGGAATATGCCTAAATGTGATTTTTTTTAAAGGTTAAACTCAGAAAAGATTTCACATCGAGAGATTAACAGCGATGTTTTATAAAATATAACTTGCAATGTGTAATAATTGCGATATCGAAAGAAATTCATTCGATATGGTAATTGTTTCTGATTACAAATAAAAAAACAGAGTCAGTAGGACAAATATATATATTTAATTTACAGATTATTACATATAAGTTTAATTATATTGTTTTAAAAATTAACACATTTTAAAATATACTGTATACAATAGACCACGTATAAAACAGGACTTCTAAACCACGGATTCGTATCACCCGACGAAAAAGTAGATTGCGCAAACGAAATAAACACTGTTTGGTTTTTATTGCCATCAACGGATATTAAACAATTTATCAATGAGAATCGTTTGGAACAGTTTTTAATTTTATTACAATGGCGAAAAGAGATACGCATTTTCAACATTTTCACGTACATAATCCAAGTGTAAAGTAACCAGACGTCCCGGATTATGCGGGACTGTCCCGGATTTGAGTTGTTTGCCCGCAATGAAAATTGTCTCGGATTGAACATGTAACCATTTTAACATTTTCGCAATGACACAAAGTTAGTTGTTTCTTCTACTTCATATAATTATTATTAACTGGCAACAAATGTTTCTACTTTTATGTGACAAGTGTCGAAGATGATAAAAAGACTATTATGGAGGTTTCTGCAGAAATAGCCAATTTAAATTTTAAATTAAAAGAAAGAACGTACCGGTATATGTATATGTATTTTACCACTGAAACTGATATGTGAAAATAAGAATGATCCATATCGGTGTTTTGTTCGATATATAAATTAATTTTAAAGATAATGACATGAATGAATTACTTAGTTATAGTATGAAATATAAAACTCTAGACAAAATAGCTTTTAAAATTTAAAATTTTTTATATATTTTCACTTAAACATTCCATTCAAATGAAATTAATTTTAATATTTCCAATTTTTTACTGAAACAAATAAAATGAAATGATGCTCCTACAAAGATAAATAAGAATATGAGATATATAATTTAAAATAAAGATAGTTCTGAAGTTACAGTGCCATTAATTTATGATTACCCATATTTAGAGTAGTGATATAATCTGTAAATTCTGTGATTGGTCAATGCAATTAATATTTTTGAGCCATGTGCAATATATCAGGGGTGGCCAATAGGTCAATCGTGATCGTCAGATTGTCGATAACTTACGAAGATCGACTACAAATCGTCCCGCAATCGACTGGTTACTCGCGGGATGATTTATAGTCGATCTTCGTAAGTTATTGGACAACTCTCGTACTTCATAGTGCCTTCTCTAGACAATTAAAGCCAAAATTCCGCTTTATTGCTGAGTATGGCCCAAAACAGAATAGCTGGTAGCAGCAGAGTAGTGCCTTCTCTAGACAACTAAAGCCAAAATTTCACTTTATTACTGAGTATGGCCCAAAACAGAATATCCGGTAGCAGCAGAGTTGAGTATGGCCCAAAACAGAATAGCCGGTAGCAGCAAAGCATTTAGACAAAATTCTAAAATTGCTGGTGATGCCAACAAGGTGCCTATGAATTGACAGTTGTGAGAGTTGAAGTTAAGTATTGTGTTTGAGATTTATGAGTGAAGTAAAAGGAAAAACCAACACTGTTGACGGATATCTCTTTTTGGGATATGCGGTTTTGGCTCCTATCTCTACTCTGATGATCAAACGAAGAATTTCGAAGGTAGATCGCGAACTCATTGTTAACATATAAAGTCGATCTTAATGACAAACAAGTTGGCTACTCCTGCAATATATCAAAAGTATTATATCTGGTTCCTATAGTTTTGTGTTCATTAAGTTTATTATAATAATGTATAATATTATAATAAAGATTGCTAGTAGACGATCCATAACTTCCAACTGTTCCTACCTGCTCCTACCTATGACTTCAGAGTTCCTAAAATCCTATCATAAGTTGAGAACTATCTGTATGTACATTTTTTGATAATTATTTTAAGAGTAATTTTAAATTGTTGAAAAATGCTAATAATTGTGTTTGACTATTTTTATATTCTGTAATGTGTGTATCTGCAGTGTTTCAAATGACTGATGATGGTTAACTTTTAATCAAAAACATTAATGTATCTAAGATATGATTAGTGTGTTCTTTTTACTTCTGATTTGTGCTATGTTTTGCATTTATTCATAATTGGAATTCACATACATACATGTCCATGGGCAATGGTGTGATTTGTCAGCAATATCTGTTTTTAAGTGATAAAGAAAAGACTTAACTGTTAAAAAAACTTAAGAAATGTAAAGTTATGGACTTTACATTTCTTAAGTTTATTATGATACTGTATTGTACCATAACAAATATTGTAAGTGGAAAATCAATAGATATGAGGTATTTCTAACGTAGGTTGCACAGATTTATGACTTCAGATTTTGAATCAGGCCTTATTGGAATCTTTTTACTGTTGAATTTCCTCTAACTTTAAAAAAAAGTATTGTTCTTTTTCATCTAAAAAATAATAATTTTATAAATAATAATTTTAAAATAAATAATTCTGATATTGTCTATACCTTTATTAAACAGACTGTACATTACTTAAATAACATATAACATATACAGTGAAACCCCGCTCGTGCGTTCCTGTATCGTACGACTTTCCCGCTTTGCTCGTGCGTTCCCGTATCATACGACTTTCCCGCTTTAAACGTCTATTTTTGAAGTCCCAGCATATTCTTATACATGCAATGTAAAACTTTCCCTTTTCCTACGTTTTAATTATATAACGTTTTTATTATGACGTCATCAGAGTTCTTTTTTTTATTATGACATTATCAGAGCTTCCTTCTTCGTGTGTTTCCCCGCTCGTTCGACTTTTCGGGCCGGTCCCCGAAAAGTTTCAAATGGCTCGTTCGACTTTTGGAGTCGGTCCCCGATGTTTCAAAATCGGGGTTATATATATTTGTGGGTCGGAGGTATAGGGCACACTATAATATTCATATTTGAGAAAAAATTTGTAAATCTGGAAATAGTTAAGTGGGGTATATAGGCATAATTATATACTGATAATTTTATTATTACAAATTTAACTTAAGAAAAGCAATGAAATTCATCAAAGGAAAAGATACTAATTAACCTTAAAGAGAAAAGAAATTTCTATACAATAACAAACAGTATCTTTGAGAGAGGATTTTTTGCTGCTTTTCTTCATCTATATAATATATTCAATTGTTCAGAGATGACTGAAAACTGACTTTCACAAGGACAACATAAAATATCTCAAACAATTTTTCTGAATGATGGATAACATGAAGCTTTGGACAATTCTCTTTCACAATGATAATACATATACTGTCAGAAAGTAAACTGTTCTGAACTTTGGTTTAATGCCTTCATTACATCTCTTTAAATCTTTAATCCTGCCAGTTGTTTCTTTCTCAAAAATTGTTAGATTTATAGTTGTTTTTCAGGGAACATCTTGTTTTCAGACAACTCTGACTTCAGTTACTCAATCTTCTTCCTCTCTTAAGATATTATGAATACATTAAATAAACTATAACTATCCTTATTTCTATACAAAAAGATCATTCAAAAACTAGACCATAAAACTGGTTTCACTGGTTTTCAACTACATAAAGAACTAGTTTAAAATATATGTTCATATTTTTTAATGAGTCTTACAATAATAATATATATTTCAAATTAAAATCTAAGACATAATAAACGATTATATACAGCATTTGCAAATTGATGTAAACCTTTTGCATGTATAGTCGATTCCAAAAAGGTGTTCACCTAGGCAGACGATGTTCAGCTTCCTTACAATACTTACAAACCAATGAGATTAATCAGTTCAGGCATGAATTTGATTTATAAGGCTTTGGACAATTCCATTTATTTTTCTCTAAGCAACAAGGTTACATAGGCTTAATGATAGATGTTCAATCATTTCATCCAAAAATTGATTTTGAGCATCTATTATGAAAGTTTTAATTTATTATTTACAAATTAATCTATGTTGTTATTAATTGCAAACTGCAGCATTATACGGTCGTAACTACATGAGTAATTAAGAGATAAGTAGTCAAAGCATTATTCAAACCACTGGTAATAACATAATAGTAACTATGAGAAGTATTTTATTGTTTTATTTGAAAATGTATACTCCTTTCTGCATTTGTAATAAAATTAAACACTTCCAAATGATTCTCATTGATAAAGTGTTTAATATCCATTGATTGACCAAATGATAAAAACCAAACAATATTTATTTAGTTTCCATGACAACTTTATCATCGGTTTTTTTAATTAGAAAAGAAAACAAAAATTGAATGTGTGTGTCAAAATGAATTGTGTTGTTGTCATGTCTGTTTTTGTTTTCTACTAATTTTTCTAATAAGAGTTTATATTTGTATTGGATAGTCAAATTTATAGTTTATGTTCCACCATGCCTTTTTGAAAGTTCAGTATAATGACAAAGTATAACAGATTTCAATAGCTGCATATTTATGTATTATGTTTTATTTATTTTAATAAAGATATAACTCTCTTTCACTTTGTATTTTTATTGTTTTCACCCAAAACATTATAAAACATTGGACTCGATTTGTAAAGATATTAATGCTAGTCTCAGTTTCTACAAAATTTCATTTTAAAAATCATTCCTTATGAAATATTTTATTAATTATATCAGTAAATGTTTATCTTGAACTAGTCATATATAAATATGCATTTGTTGGTAAGATGGTAGCTTACCTGGTCTGGAGCATCGGAATAGGAAGCGAGACGAGGCGCGGCGCCGTCTGTCGGGAGGAATTTTTTTGTAGCGCCATCTATCGGGAGGCAAAATGCTTACTCCTTTTCCTCGCTTTCTGTTTCCCTTTTTTTAGGGGGTTTTCTCTCGTTTCCGTTCTCAGCCCTCCTATCTGCTATTACCTTCTTCTTTCTTTAAAGCATAGTGGTCGATGTTTGTCGTGTGATAAATTCTGTTCTGTCTTCCACGGGACTCGATGCCAGGTCCTCTCAGTCTGTAGGTCACTTCCATACGGACTATGCTATGCATTCGTTCTTGTGGAAACTCTTCGGAAGTCGTATTTGACTCGTCGACGCGCCTGCTTCAACGGCGCATAAGTAATTCTCGACTACGTCGGCGAGAGCCTATTGCGCATGACGGCCGACTTTGTCTCGTTTTGCAATTTTTTTATGGGGCCTACGGCCTCGTCGAAAGTTAGAAAGGGGGCCGATGGAAGATTCTCGCTGGGCGGACCTCCGTGGGAGCGCGCTGCCCAGCTCGACCCTGTCCTCGCTGACGCTCGGACGAATAATATATACATCACTCATGCCATAATTTTTTTGGTCCTCCGTGGGAGCGCGCTGTCCAGCTCGGACGAATAACATATACATCACTCATGCCATAATTTTTTTCTGCAGGAAGTGTTCGACGAAACTAAGCAGATTTAAAGAGAGCCCTGTGGAACCAGACCAGCAAGTCCCCTGGGTTCAACAACTTTTTAAGAGTTTCCGCGCCACGCGACGCCGCGCTTCTCTATTGGCGACGGCGCCTGGCTAACGGAAAACGCGACGACGCGACGCGACGTCCCGGAAAAGAACCGCCCTCTCTTAAACTGGGCAGAAACAGCCTGTTTTCGACGGTCGAAATTCCTAGAAAAAGCCGGTTCTGGGGTCCGAAGGAAACATAGCAAAAACAGCTCGCCGAGAGGAAAAAGAAAAAGAATGCCGCATTTCGGTCCTCAGGCTAGATATTGGCCGTTTCCGTTGGAAAATAATCCGGCAGTTTAGTAAAAAAAATGCCGCATTTCGGTTCTCAGGCTAGATATTGGCCGTTTCCGTTGGAAAATAATCCGGCAGTTTAGAATCTGTCGCTACAATCGTCGGTAGCAGCATGCGATGAGATGCGATGCTCCAGACCAGGTAAGCTTGTGAGGAGGTTAACTTGGACCTGTCCTATTTTTATTTTATGCACTCTATTATTTATTTATCGTTATTTTCCTATATGCTAACGTATTATATTTTAATTGAAAAGTTAACTTACTTCCACGCTCTTCGTCGTAGTTGGCAATCACCTAAAAGTTAACTTACTTCCCACGTCCTCCGCCTCCGTCGTTAGCAATAACGTGAACGGGATCGGAACCCGTACCCGGAAGAGCTATCCCGGTTAATGATGTCTTATCTACATAATATAAATTCAGACATGCCCTGCATATCATTCCTTGGGGAATAGCAACAATCTCTTGGATGATGATTCACTTCAATTGTAGTAGTGTTCAAGGTTTGTGTGGGGAACTTTTGCTTTTAAATATCCCCACAAGAAGTAACATACTGTCAGGTTTGGAGAATGAGCAGCATGGAACATCCTTTCCCTTACTGATTACATTCCCAGGAAACAATTCCTGAAGAAGAGCCAATTGAAATTCTTGCAGTGTGAGCAGTTGCCCATCTTGTTTGTACCATACATTATTCAGGTCTTTGGAATTCTGGAGCCAGAAAGTTCCTCAACGTGGTGACATAATGGATTTACATAAGTGCTAATGGCCAAATTTTCAGTGATTTTGTCCTTAAAATTGTAGTGAAAATGATGGTGTTCTAAATTTTCTTCTCTTTTACACTGCCTTAAAAACTTTATAAACCATATTAATAGCACATAGGCAGGAATCACAGTCATAACATGAATAAAATAACTAAACTGCAATTATTAGGCTCATCCAGAAAGTAAGTACCGTTTGGGTATTAAAAAACATTAGTAATTTGTTTTCATTTGTATTTTATTACAAAAAAATCTACACACCTTAAAACTACTTTTAGATATATTCACCATGCGAATTAAGGCATTTGTCATATCTTGGCACTAATCGCAACATACCAGCTTTGTAGAATTCGGCCGCCTGTGATCTGAACCAGTTCTGGATGTTTACCTTGATCTCATCATCACTTGCAAAGTGTTGGCCGGCAAGAAATTTCTTGAGAAGGAAAACAAAAACAAATTTCACAAGGTTGAACATTTCTTGCATTCAAAAACTTGATAACGGATCTTATTTCACAGCTGGAAGGCCAATCGATTATTTTAAACATGTTTACTGACAAACAATGACTTCAAATGTTAACGTAATCAAACAAATGAACATTTCTTGCATTCAGAAACTTGATAACGGATCTTATTTCACAGCTGGAAGGCCAATTGATTATTTTAAACATGTTTACTGACAAACAATGACTTCAAATGTTAACGTAATCAAACAAAATGGCTAGGCTAATTCGTTCTTGAGTTGAAGGACGTAACTACGCATGCGTGACCTTCATGCTGTCAGATGCGCAGGAGATATGCGCAAATGGTAATTACTTTCTGGATGATCCTAATAAATAGTAGCACTTTTGATTTATTAGAAAATCCTCCTTAGTTATAATTATTGATGCTTATAAAGTTTTTAAGGCAGTGTAAAAGAGAAGAAAGTATTAGAATTTGCATTGCGTTTTATTGAATCATATTGATTTTACCTTCCATTCTATAATATTTTATTAATAATAATTTAGTTTTGCAATTTTTATTTTATATGTATGTAAATTTATACCTAAATATATTTGAATATTTTAATCAAATTAAACATAATTAAAATTTATTATCTTTTTATTTAGGTAACAAGATTTTAAAGACAGGATTTCATTATTTTGTTATGAATAAAAATAATTCTTCATTTAATAAAATTTATTTTCAAACTCATTGCTTTTTTTAATTCAAATGAAATGGCTCATGTAAGGGAACAAGTATTAGCAGCTAGTCGATCAAGAACCGGATGGCTTGAAAATAGGACAGAAAACTCAGATCATTTACCTTTTATTAATGATATAAAATTAAGTTTTGAAGATAAAATGATGCAAGAAAAATCAGAGAAAAAAAATGTAGGAAATAAAACAGAATCTTTGAGAAGAAAAGGTACTAGAGTTAGTACTATAGCAAGTATGTTTCAATCTTTATCTCCACAAAAAGGAGATTGTGTTTCAAAAACTATAGATATTCATAAAGATTCTAAAGTCTATCCAAAGAAAATTGGGGGTGATACTTTATGTAGTAGTAAAGAATTTGGAAGACCTGAAAGACATACAGTGAGTGATTCCCCTCACTATAATTCCGTCTCTTCATTATCTCGTAGTGAAAGTCATTTAACAAGATTTAATAATGCACGTGCCATGTTTGAACGTTTACAAGATCAAACTAAAAAATCTTCTGTAAATGTAACTAGTTCAAAAAAGGGAAATAGTTTAGGTAGTTCAGAAGTTTTGAACACATCATCTCCTACTAGTGATGTTTCTTCACAATCTTCATTTACTCCCTCTCCAGTAAATTCTAATGAAGATAGTATTATACCAAATGTTGAAAAATTATCAAACACTGGATGTTCTGTATTTTCACAGTCTAATGACACTACAAGTGAAAACCACTGTTCTGACATAGAAAAAACAGAAAACAAGTTAGCTAATAATGCAAAGTTTAAGAATTGTTTTTCCACATCTGTTGAAAATGAGCCTAATGATAGAAGTGAACTTAAAAATAATGAAATAACATATGAGAAAAATAAAGCAAATGATTTAAGTTCAAATTCCTTCAAAATGGTGCAGTCTACACACTGTAATGGACTTATCCCTAGCCCAGATCAAAATCATAGTATAATTATTAATTCTGTTTTTAGTCAATGCAAAAGTGAATTTATATCTGAAGAAAGTTGTAAATCTCCAAATTCTGAATTATCCAACAGATTACCTTCTGAACAATTGTCTTCCATAAATTTTACATTTCAAAATCATTTGTCTTCTAGTAAGACATGCATTGAAGAACCCATATTATATAATGAAAGCAAAGTGTTATTAAATAGTACAAATATTGAAATTACTCCATTTTCTGAAGAGAGAAATCATGAATGTATAGTTAATATTGAAGAAAGAGAGAAATTTTCTGAAAATGAAGAAACCGTAAGAAAATTAGGTATGCTAATTAATTATGATAACAATAGCTTCTGTTTTTATTTTATAAAGATTAATGAATATATATATAATAATAATTTACTATATTTTACTTCAATGTTTAGGGTAATAAAAAATAATTTCTTTATATGTTAAGAATTTTCTATTTCCCCCTGTAGCCAAATATTATCTGAAGATGTTCCTTTCTAATTTAAAAATAAATTTCATGATTGATTTTATTAAGCTTTAATCCTTTACTATTATCAGTTATGTTATAGATCTAGGCCTTTGTATTGTAAGCCTTTTGCCTTATTAATTCATAATGGTCAATATTATACACTAACAAAATTTCAGCATAAAAGATAGAGTCTAGCTCAGATTAGGTAGAGAAAATTTGCTTTATTATAATACATATACATAACTAGACCACTTTCAACTTAAAGAAGCTATCTCTAGCAGATTCACATTGAAGAACAAAATATAGAACATAAATAGAACAGTTTTTAAATTGTTAATTAAATTTAAAACATGTAAGCCTTTAACATTGCAATAATGTTACCATGATAATGATACATCAAGCTAAAATATAAGATTAGTTATTAATATAAGATTAGTTATATTTTATTTAAAAATAAAATATAATTATTAAAATGGCAGAAATTATTATAATAAAATAAATGTTTTTAAAGATTCATGTAAACTAGCTGATGCCTGACATAATATATGCCATCAAAAGTAACAGCGTTGTCATGGTAAAGCAGTGATAACCACATGATAAAGCAGTAACTTACAATCTTGGAGAAACTAGTCCCACATCACTGATTGATATCAAAATAATAATACAATATCTATCATCATTATCAAAACATCTACATCTCTGTGTAAATTATATTATTGAAGAAAAATTGCTTGAATTATTTGGGAAAAATCATGATTGGATTGTGTTTTCTCAAGTTAATGTCTTTATCAAAACGATATTCAAATTCAATCACATTTTCACATATTCCAAAATTTTAAAATGTAAAACATAATTTTCTAAAAGTGTTATATTGCTAAGATAATTAGGTAGAGAAGGATTTTTGTGGAATGATTGAAGGTGAACTATTCACTAATATCCTCTTATACATAGTGCTGGACCAAGATATTTTGGCATTCAGGCAAACAAAGAATATGATGCCCATTTAATAAACAATATCTTTAAATCTTAATTCAATATTTATTGGAGGAACTTTAAATGCGTATTCCCTGATAATGAAACAGTCAAAACTTTTAACAGTAGTCTTTAACCCTTTGCGCTCCGTAAAAATATTTTTTTAACGTTCTACAGCTATAGCGCGTCCATTTAAAAAAATTATGATTTATTGTTTTTTTGTCATAACTTTTTTGCATTTTAACATTTAGTTCTAAATTCTTTAGAACTGGTTTTTGTTTTTCATTTTTTTAAAATTCAGAAATGCGTTTTTAAATAGTAGAACATAAATAGTAGAATTTATATTATTTTATCTGAAATAATGTTAAAATAATTTTAAAAGTCAGTATTATATACAGTTCAAATGTGAGGAAGTTAACTTGGACCTGTCCTATTTTTATTTTATTATGCACTCTATTATTAATTTTGGATAAAGAATCAAAAGAATAAAAGAAAAGAAATACTAAAGCAATTAGGCCTAATTTGCATATGTAAACAATACATAATTTTTCAAATACGAAAACAATTAGGCCTAATTAGCATATGTAAACAATATATAATTTTTCAAATTATTCACAATATATTCGCAATCGGATTAAAAAAATTTTTATATATTTACATTCTTGATGATAGTCCACATCTAATAATACCAAATACTTTATAATTCTAAAAACTTTTTTCGATTCACGTAGACAATTTGTGAACTGAAACATGATCCCCATAATGTAATTTGATCTCTTGTGTAAACAAATAATCATATTATCCCTCTCTCTCTTGTGTAAACAAACAATCATACTATCCCTCTCGCGGATGAAATACGGTATTCTACTACACAATGTTTAATATTATTGCTTATTAGCCATTTTTCTTCATATTTTCTTCAAATAATGTGAGATAAATAATTTTTATTTTTGAGATTTTTAAGTACTTATTTTTTGAAATTTGCTATAACATCATCAAATATCCTACTAATAAAGAAAAATAATTTTGTTTCATTATTTATACTGAAAATATAGAAATAAAATAAAATTCTGACAACTAACAAATAAAATGTATATAAATAATGATATGATGATCACAAAATACAGTGGACTCTCGATTTTACGAACTCGTACGGACTCCCAAAAAAGTTCGTAAAATCAAAAGTTCGCAAATGGGAATGGCATTAATTAATATTAGGGACTTTTTGGGACCAACTAAACAGTTCGTAAAAACGCGTGTTCACTGTAAATATATACATTAATATTTTTTTGCGTTTCACAAATATTTGCGAATCTTTTTTTTCTATGAAATTTAGCACTACTTTTCACCGGTGGATACTAAGCGGCCGGGAATTTCAGTGCCTACCACAGATCACCACAACCCTGTTGGGATCAGCCGTTAAGTGGTGGACGGTCGGCCGGATTGGCCGCGTGGAAACGCTTCGGCTTTCCACTCTGGAGGGCCCGGGTTCGAATCTCGGATCCCATATCCCCGATTTTGAAACTTTTCGGGGACCGGCCCGAAAAGTCGAACGAGGCCGCGTGGAAACGCTTCGGCTTTCCACTCTGGAGGGCCCGGGTTCGAATCTCGGATCCCGGCTTTCCACTCTGAGGACCCGGGTTCGAATCTCGGGTCCCACCCCTTGAAAATATTTATCGTGGGGTCCGGGCCAGGCCCGTCGATCCCCGCCTCCACAATCCGGCTGACCCCTCCGCAGGGATGGGCAGCCTGTAGAAGTGCTTGTTTCGCCCCGCCACTTAGTATACTCCCTGAATGGAAAGTGGCGGGCTTGTTTCGCCCCGTCACTTAGTATTCTCCCTGAATGAAAAATGGCGTCATCTGTTAACAAAAGAAGTGGTGGACGAGATTTAACGAGTCCGGCCCAGACTCCTGAAAAACTCGAAGTATGAGATTATGGAATTGAGCCCCAAGCAGTGGCGGCTCGCCCATAAGGGCTGCAGGGCTGCAGCCCTCCCACCAAAATGAAAACATTTTTAAATTATTATAGCTATTACATTACTATACAATTATTTTACAAAAACATATTTTTTCCGTTCGTAGTATATTTATTTTTGAATTGTAGGTACTAGGTACCTCGATAGGCGCTCTGTATGTGTGTATTGTATGAGTCAGTGCGATTGCGTACTCATCAGGGCTGCAGTCAGTGCAGACCGAGTCACACCGCATAGTCAGTGTATTGAGCAGGTGGGGGTAACCCGTGATATACGTTTTTGTGATATGTATATCGTGGGCTGCAAACATTGCAGTCCGCACTACGTATTTTAGCTACGTATTTTATTATACGCACTACGTATTTTATTATAATTTTTTTCAGCCCTCCCACAAAAATCATCCACGAGCCGCCACTGGCCCCAAGAGTTATTGAACCCGGATTCTCCAGGGTGAAAACAGCACAATATATTTTGCGAATCGATATTGCACTCCTAACAAGCTTCATATTTTCATCCTCCTCAATTTTTCCTCCAACGCCATTCATTCAAAAAATTGTCCAATTTTTATTTTTAAATTACATAAGATATTTTGCATTTCATATCATCTGGAGAAATAATGACAAATCTGGAACCTACATAAGCTTTCAAAATCCGGAGGTTCCAATTCAAATCCGAGAAGTAGCAATGGTAGCATTCCTAAGCATCAAGCAAATATTTTAAAATCATTGGCATCAAAGGAAACAGACTACGATTTTTAGCATTGTAATAGCCATTTTATATTAAAATGCAGTTTTGAGTTTTCCGATATGATTTTATATCAGAATTAAGTCTTTATTTAAAGAAAAATATTTTTAATTATATTTATGTTTGTTTAAATAAAAGTTTTATTAATTTATGGAATTTAATCAACGTCAGTAAATCAAATGATGACACAATCTTTACGTTCAATGACGTCACCACCATCGCCCCAGTCCACACTGAACATGCGCGTTGAGGGTGTGATCTGCAGCCGATGACTGTCGTGCGACATGCAAAAGAGCGGTAAGCTATTTTAATGTCAAATTCGAAATAATAATGCGATTAGAAGTTACAACTCGGTGTATTTGTAAATTAACGAAATATTTTATATAACTGTAAATATTTATAGTATGATTATAATTAATAAAAGTTGGAGCTTATTGATTAGCCCTAATATTAGGCTTAAGAGTGAAGAAATTTGTTAAAAAATTAATAAAGAAATTGAGATTTTAATATTTTATCATTTTTGTAGTTCATTATAAATTATTGGAATATCGATCAACTTTCGTGAAGTACATCGTGCATGTCTATAAACGACTTACCGTATTCCTCGTGTCAGGTTGATCCGTAGTTCATTGAAAGAAAATAACGTAAATCGAATCATTAAATGTGATCATTTTACTAATATTTAAGTTTTATTTTTAAACATGAATAAGAGTTTCGGTACCAGAGTTTCAATAAATTCTCGAATATCTAAACATGATACTAGATAAATGCAGTTGAAATGCGCGAATACCCAAAGTTGTACTTATCGAAATAGAAAACGGTTAGATTTTTCCCAATGTTAACTTAATCAGTATAAACTTAATTATATACATATGAAATTATTAAAATACTCTTTGTATTTAATTAATACAGTATAAGTATTTAATTTATTCATTAGTCATGAAAAATCATAAATATCAATTTTTTACCAATTTTTCTTGACTGTGGTACATTACTTTCATTTTAATTTAAAAATTTTCAGTTTTGTAATATATAAGATTTTATTAACTTACCCGAATAATATTCTGCATTACTTTTAAGACTATTTTAATAATATAAAAAATTTCTATTTTGTTGTTCAAATATTCAATACTTTTTGATTGAAATTTTGAGCTTAAATTCAAATTATTATTTTTCTGTCTCACAATATTTCTTTCTAAATAATAGATTATTAAAATTTTATAAATACATAATTTTATTTTATTAAAGTATGTATCTTTCTAATTATTGTATATTTTAATACAAATAAATGTTCAGTCTGGTACAATATTAATAATATAGAATACTTGATTTATCAAATAAAAAAAATACTTAATTTTAAAACGTATACATCATTATATCATGATTTCTAATAGGGTTTTCCTCATAAAACTGATATTGATTAGTAGATTATAATTAAAATAGAAATTAAATAAACTTTCTAAAAATTTAAATTTCCAAAAGGTATAGTTTGAAATATATGGATTTGTTTGGGATGAATCCTTAACTCAACAGAACCTTCAATTCACACTTTTAACATTTATCAGGGATTAGAATCTTTAAGTCCTCATAACCATTTTACAGAATTTTTATAAATGGAGTTTTAGGAATTAATACAACAGAATTGCTGATTTGTTTTTAACGTGTATATGAAGAAATGAATCTTTATCACACAAGACTTTTTCTCTGGCAATTTAAATATATATCAGCAACTGTATCATGTAAAAACTTATTTTTTGAAAAACTTGTTCAGATTATAATTAATAGTTTGTACTATATTTATAAACAAGATACAAAAATTATATACACTATTAGAATTTCTATATAGAACTATATATGCTGTGTATAATACATCTATACATTTTAACTTTATATACAGATAGTCCTCTGCTTAAGAGTTT
Source organism: Olivierus martensii (assembly GCA_000484575.1). Lineage (NCBI taxonomy): Eukaryota > Metazoa > Arthropoda > Arachnida > Scorpiones > Buthidae > Olivierus > Olivierus martensii. The sequence goes on from AYEL01085890.1 coordinate 16,451, forward strand.
GGTTTCAAAAATTTCGGACCCTGCTGTCTTAACTCCGAAATGTTCTAAAGTCCAAAATGGCCAAAATTTTATGAATTTCTCACTACTAACGTTTACTAGGACTATATGTTATCTTAAACATCCGAGTTTGGTTTCGGACCCTGCTGTCTTAACTCCGAAATGTTCTAAAGTCAGAAATGGTCAAAATTTTATGAATTTCTCACTACTAACGTTTACTAGGACTATATGTTATCTTAAACATAAATAGCACAAAGCTACAAGAATCAGAAGCTAAAAAATGTACACATCCATATATCCTATCATTGAATCAGGGAATTGAACAGGTCAATTGCATTGACCAATAGTAGAATATATTGATGACATTGCAGTCATAAGTCAAGGACAATGTGTATTTTACATTTTAACTTTTTTATAGCAGACTTGTTTTACATAGTTAATTCTTAATTTTCCTTTATGTTCAATTTGAATGAATTTAAAGAAGTACACAAATTACTTCAGGCATTTTCAATTTTTATTTTTGAACAGAATTCATATTTACATTAAAAATATTTTTTTTTAAAGTGAAACTTTCTATATTTAAAAAATTTAAATGTAATTATGAATACATTTTAGCAAAGAAAAAGTTTCATTTCTTTAATCAGTATTATTGATTATAAATATTATATTAAATATTAAGAGACAAATATGAATGAATATCTTAATATTAACTTTGGATTATGATAATGTTGAAATGTTTATATTTCAAAATTAGAAACTACATAAAAATTATACATTTTCATTATTTATTAGTTTAATATCAGCAGTTTGTATTAATAATTAGATTTATAAGAAGTATTTATAAATTAATTTAAATATTTGGATAATAGAAAATTGAATTTAAATTTAATTCAAAAGATTTTTAATTATTAAAATTTGAAATATAAACATTTTTGAATAAAATCTGAATTTCTTTAAAGTAGATATTTTTAGATAAAAAATGAATGCTTGTGTATAAAATTAAAAATATTAATGTTATTTTAAATATTTAATATAGATTTATTAACTGAAATAAATTATTAATGACTAATATTTTTATCTTTTCTAATTAGTTAAACAGGAAGATGTCAGGTTTGGGAAAAGTTTAAAAATTGAACTTGTAAACAGTTAGAAGGAGACTTGGAAGCATCATTAGCAAAATAAAAATGAGATTTTTTTTACAAACATATGAATAATTAAACTTGCTTACATAACCTGAATAGAATATATTTACCAAAAGTTCTTTTGAGCAGTGCTCATTTTCAATTGGTTAAATGGTTAAAGCCCACACAGATGACAATATCTGAAAGAACTTTTAATAAATAAATTCAGTTCAGATACTAAATATTCTAATTAATATTTGTCATTTATGGACCATTTTTGTATATTGAGTTTTGACATAATCACAAAATTTATATATACTTATTTATTTAATAATATGCAATGATGATTTCATTAACAAATCACAAAATCACAAAATTTATATATACTTATTTATTTAATAATATGCAATGATGATTTCATTAACAATTAAATGCTAGTATTGGACATTATTGATTTGATTTTTTTTTTGTCATCTTTACGTACTGAATTTACAAATGTCAGCTTGGCATTTGAATTATTAACTTCAATTCAAAAGATTCAAATTATCATTTCTTTTAATTTAATGAATTGCTTAGCTGTTAGGCAGATTTTTGATTGTAGGACTGTAGATTCAAAATGTATTTGGTTGATACTTATTCAAAATGGTTGACTGTGGTACTCAATAAAACCTAGAATTCCCTAATAAGAGAATTATTTTTTTCAGCAAATAGTATATTGAATGAAATAATATATTTACAGATGAAAAACTTTAAAGAATATTGTGAAGTTTAGATTATAAATGTTAATCTTAATAAAAATATTACTTCATTTTATTTAGAAATTTACTAATCATATTTTTGATTATAAATTTTTTAATGAATTATAATTTCATAAGGAAATATTTTCAAATATTAGAATTCCAATAGTTCAGTAAAAAGGATCAGAAATTGATCAATAAAAAAATTGCATAATTCAAAAATATTTTAAATCTAATAATATAATTCCTAAGTAATTTACGTTGCTATTCTATCAAGTGAGTTATTTCAATATTTTTCAAAAAATTAGAATTATCTTGTATTTCCTCATGAAAGTTTTGAAAACAAATAGTTTTTTCTTTCAGTTGAATTTGAGTTCTAAAGTAAACTCTGTTGCATATTTTTATTCTACAGTCCTTGCAAATATTACATATTCAGGTATAAAGATTATTTCTTAAAATATCTTGTTATATTCATAAATATACTGTTCTGCTTCTGATAAAATTTTATTTTTTGTTTAAATAGATAAGAATATGCAGTTTATTCAGATATTTTGCAATACAGAAAGCAGAGAATATCACTTAGTATCTTATAGATGTATCTGTTGAGAATTCAAGATGTATTTTGGCAGAAAAAATTTTAGCAAATCAGCTTTAAACATTTGTATTATCTTATTTAATATAGAGATACTTTCCTAATGGTGCTATTTATTTTGGAATAATTATTTGCTCGACTTTTAGTATATAAATAAATTTTAATATATGATTTGCATAAATATATAAAACAAATATTGTTTAAAAGTTAGTGCTATTTATTTTGGAATAATTATTTGCTCGACTTTATAAATAAATTTTAATATATGATTTGCATAAATATATAAAACAAATATTGTTTAAAAGTGTTGAAAGATATTACTGGATATATAACATATATAAACATTTTTTAAAATGCTAAATGAAGAAAATTAGAATCAGATAGTCATATTTGTTTAAAATGATGAAGCATAAGAATTAAATGTTTAATGGTTTGTATTCTTTATGAATCATTATAATTCTGTTTATCATCAAGCAAATATAAATGGTAATGACAGGTTTGACTAATTCATTTGAACTTCCAAGTAATCATTATTAAATAGAACAGAAAAAACATGTTTTTAAGAAATTGGCATTCAACAGGATGTGTTTTGTATAATTCTCAATATTTGCATTTTGCTTTTGATGTTACCAAATACTTCTTCTCTACAATTAACAAGTTCTAGATTTAAAATATTTTCCAAACTATAATCTACCTTAACCATAGTTTTTTAAATTTAGCACTTAAAATAATTTGTCACAGTTGATATATTGTTGTATATTTTTATTGTGCTGTTGTCATCTGTTGCCTTCACCTTTCCTTCTTTCCTTTGGCTTTCATTTAGATTATCCCGGCTATTCCTCAACCAGGAGATATGGTGAGTATTATCACTATACTGAAATCAACGCTTCTCATGTATCAATAAGTTTTAATATTTAATTCTCTATAATTTAAGAAATTTTGATATAAAATTGCATTTTATGTTAATATTAATTTATGAATACACTATTCAAATTTTTTTAAACTTATTAAATAAAAGTTATATGAATCATAACATTTTGGAAGATTTTTGAGTTTTTCAATATGTTTCTGCTAATCATTGTAATACAGTATATAAAATATCTGAAGTTTTGCTCTTATTCTACTTTAGGAAAAAAAATTGTTTCTGTTTCAAAAGTTAAATATTGAAATTCAAAAGCAAGAAATATAATTTATTTCAATCTAATCTATAATAGTGATCTAAGAACTTCAAAGTTCTAAAAAGAGAACAAATGATTCATAAAAGTTTTAAATTTTATTACATGCAATTATAACTTGGCTTGTTTAAAGATAAACAATAAGTAAAAAATTAAAAATAGAATTTCTTTCAAATTCTTTATTGGCAATTTTCTTTTTAAATATACACTTTATGCTCCATTTTACATGAAGCTTTTTAAACTTACATTACATATTGTAGATTATGTACTGAATATGAAATTTTAACAAATCCAATTGATTGGTAAAATGATAAAAATATAGAAAAATTCTTTCAAATAAATACTGTTAGAGAAAATATATAAAAGTTTACTATATGTTTTGGACACTGGTAGGTTAAACTAATACTGTTTAAAATTACAGGCATTATAGAAATTCAGGAACAAATAATAATTAAAACAGAAAGGTTTATTTTAAACTGTGAGTAGAAAGTATGAAATTAAAAACTTTATAAAGAATGAAGTCAATATTTAAAGTTTCATGAAACAAACAATTCCCCAACTTAGGGAAATATGGTATTGTAAGAAGCTTTGCATCAAAATTATTTAAAAAAATCATAAATTAATATATAAATCAATACTGTAATTTTATAAGAATGTTGCAGCTGTAATTATGACACTGCTGTAAGGAGAGTGAAGGATAATGATTATTATTATTAGTAACACTGATGTTTCAGTGTATACTTTACAAATGCATTGTGTTATGATGCTTGTATTTCTTACCTTGCTAGGTTATGAATATAACATTAATTTTCCATAATAATTACATAAAAATTTATATACAGTAAGACTCCATTTAACATGGGGGATATGTTCCAAAGAAACCAAATGCTAAATGAAACAGCATCAAATGAGGTCATCTTAATATGTAAATAATGGGATAAGTGAAACAGTACAATGAATAAAAAAATATATGTACTAATTTTTTATTTTGTAAAATGTATTATTAATATTGTATTACATTAATTATAGACATTTTTTATTGCTAATATCAATTTATATTCATAAATCATTCATGAAAATCAATAATTTGAGTAAATAATTAATGTTAGAGATGAGGAAGAACCTTCCTCATTTGAAACTTTTTGTTTTTTGTTCATAGCGTTGTTTGCCTTTTCCTCTTTCGTTCAGCAAGCAATTTTCTATAGCTAGACATCGCATCCATGACATTTCATCTCACCTATGAACTTCTATCAAAATTTGGATCATTTTGTATAAACTGATCCATAATATAATAGTGTCTGAACTTGTTTTGACAAAAATATTGATGAAAGAAGAACGTTCTAACTTCAAGGAACTATAGTTCGAAGTGGCAGAGTAAACCACATTGACTGTATCGAACTACAGTTTGAAGTGTCAGCATTTGGGTTAAAACTAAAATGAATTAATTTTTATTACTGTAAAATAACGTTGATGACTGATCATAAATATGAACTGTGACTGCAGCAGACTTTCATATGTATTGAAATAAGTTGATGAAGATCATAAATATGAACTGTGACCGCAGCAGACTTTCGTATATACTGCAGACCAATCATAAATATGAACTCTGACCGCAGCAGACTTTCATATGTACTGCACCCAGCGTGCAGTGACCCCCCTTAATAGAGCAGCGTTAAGTAGGGGTCTTATTGTATATTACAGGATGGCCAAACTTCATGTCACTACGAGCCACATAGGCGAATCTTAAATACTCAAGAGCCTTATTTTCTTTTTGGATCAATGACAATAGCATCAGTTTTTTCGAGTAATCTTAATAATGATTTCAAAAATTGTTTATTTCAGATGCATTTATTTCATATAGGTGCATACTAGTTTTTACAATAGATAAAAAATAATATATCTGTAATTTGTTTAACTTAAATGAGTATTTGCTTCATATTTACTATTGACTTTCATGGTATGGAGCCACATTGAAGGTAACAAAGAGAGCTGCATGTGGCTTGCGTGCTGCAGTTTGGCCACCCCTGGTATATAATATCAATTCATGCAATTTCAAATTTATTTTGAGTTTAACAGTTTGAAAACCGCACCCAATAAAAAATATAGAATTCAAAAAACCACATTATATTGAAACAGCATTAAGCAGGGTCTTATTGTAAATCCAACTTGCATAAAACTTCAAAAATGCAAGTAGGAAAGCATTTTTATATGAATTTGCAAAAATGAAGATGTGATAAAGATATTGTTGAATTATGATGATTAATAATAATAATATAGGCAATCCTTGACTTACATAGATCTGATTTGTAGGTCAGTACTTACATAGGATTATTTTTAGGTAATGAGCTAGGCCTGAATCTGGATCCTTCAGGTGTAAGTGATTGCTTTACTACATGACTTATAGTGCTTATTATTTAATATGACTTTTTTGATGTTACATCTTTGTAATCCACTAGTATTGTATAATTTACATAAGGTTTTACAGAATCATTCACTTAGGTAAGTTGGGGACTGTCTGCTTATAGATAATCTTGTGCTTTGTAATAAAAAGCTGCACCTGTTAGATATGGGGATAACTTTACATTGAATTAAATTCCTTTGCCAGTGTTTAAAACAAGCATGGTCTCTTGATATGAAACTTTGCTTGTGTTTAAAATTGGCTTGGTTTTCAGTATATTATGAAAAATGATTTATTTTTAATTTATTATATGCAGTTTATATTAATTGTAACAAGATATATAAACTGCCTATAACTAAGACAATAGTGCTCTATATTGGCAGTTTATATTATTATTTATATTTCAGTTTATATATTATATAAACTGAATATAATTTAAATTTTATTTTTTGTTTACAAATTGAAATTTTTTTAATAAATGAGCATATTTAATGTACAGTATACCTCTAATTACCCAGGTTGTGAATTAACCAAGGTTAATGTGCAAACTGGAAATGATGTTTAATTATTGATATTTTATCTTAGATACAATATCTGAATGATTTTCAGATTCTTCAGATTTGTTTATTTATATCTTAGATAATTGACAATCAAAATTAAAAATAAAATTAAAATTACAAATATTGCAATAATTTCTTGCTGCAGATAAGCTAATTTCTTATTTCTTTTTTTTTTAATAAATAATAAAACATTTTAATGTGTATGTGTGTATACAGTTTATTTTTTAATATTAAAAGCATATTATCTGTGTCAATTTTTTTAGTATGTTTTCAGGATTATCTCGGAATCAGTTATCTGAGAAAATTATTTTCAACTACACTGGTTAATTGGGAGTCTACTATATATGAATCTCTCAGAAATCAAACTGATTAACTCCATTTTTTGTAAATTTCGATATTAAAAGCATATTATCTGTATCAATTTTTTTAGTATGTTTTGAGGATTATCTCGGAATCAGTTATCTGAGAAAATTATTTCCAACTACACTTGTTAATTGGAAGTCTACTATATATGAATCTCTCAGAAATCAAACTGATTAACTCCATTTTTTGTAAATTTCTCAATTTTAGCACTGGATCACATCATTAGTGCAAACATGCTTGAATACTAAAATTGAAAAATTCACAAAAAATGGAATTCATCAGTTTGGCTTGAGAGGCTCATATATACTACCATTGCATCACAATATAAATAAAAAAGATTAAGAATATTTTTTAATTATGATTATATATATGATAGTTTGAGGTGAATGGAATCAAAATTGCCTCAAATTACTGAAAAGCTCTGATTATACAGACTGTTATTAAAGAAAAGCCATTTTAAATTGTGAATTTTATTAATAATAAATTTATAAACAGTATTTATTATATATATTATATTATATTAAACAAAAAAATATTCAATTTTATTTATCATTTGAGAGAGAGGATTTCTGCATTCAAATTATAGGCTAACATTTATTGATGTTTTTTTGATGTATGAAATAGTATCAAAAAGTTTCCAAACTAGCTCTATAAAATGTAACAGATTAATCTGAAATTTTAGATGCCACATCTCTCAAAGTGTAATTAATTCCTTGGGAGTTGATGCAATGCTTCCAGTGATGACCAGTTCGGAAACTTTTTGATATCATCTTGTATCACAAAAGTTATCTTTAAAGCATTGATTGCATATAAAATTATACTGTTTTGTTCTTGTAAAATAAATATTTTATATATTTTTAGTGAATTCTTAACTTTTAAAATTTTGGAAAATGAAAAAAAAAATTAAACAATATGCAATTACAAAAATATGAATTTATTCATGATATTCAAAACTGTTTATTTTTTAGGATACATAATGATTAGTGTTGCTTGGACTCTGTATCTAATTGAGAAAACAATAATATCAGAATACTATTAAATGATATTTGTATTGTAATCTATAGAACAGTTTTAAATGGAATGCACCTGAAAATAATATAGGAAACTATAGGCAAAGTATTGTGTATGGCCAAACCAAACTTGAATGTGTGACTCTCAATAGTTTATCTTGCTTATTTACAAAAAATGTTTAAAGAAAATTGATTGCTTATTTGCTGCAACATCATGAAGCAAAGTTCATATTTTAAGAGAGCTTCAATTGTTTTTTGTTTCTTTACTTCAAGATCAGCTAGTGCCAGAAAATGATGGAAACAATATGATGGCCAGTTTATATGACAAAGTTTATAATATGAGGATTTAGCCATTGTTACCTGCTAATGTGTTAATATAAACAGAAAAACCCTAAAGAAGATAAATCTAAAAGACACAATCACATACATTTATTTACAAAATTGTATTTAGTGATAATATACCAAAGAAAATTATTTTTAACTACAGTATATTATCTTAAGACTAAATATAATCTCAAATGAGTGAAATTTAAACCTTCCTGATTATATTGTATTACTATTAAGTATTCTATTAAAATTTTAGATATAATCAATCTGATAGTATTTAAGTAATTTGACAATGCTTTAATATTTTAGTTTTGAGAAATTTTCTAAGAGAAAACCGAAAATATATTAATTATTAAATGTATTTATGGTCTTAATTTTGTATAAGGCTTAATGATTTGATCAGTAATCAATTATGAATCATTTTTTTTATTTTTGGTGTGAATTAAGATTAAAATACTAAAATGTAAATATTTGAATCTTGGTATTTTATTTTATTTAGCTGTACTATTTTTTTTTCTTATTTTTAAGAAAATTAACATAATTTCTAAGTAAATGTAATTAGAATTGTAAACTTGAATAAAATATGCTTACAAAACTTAAATTTTTATTTTATTGTAATTTTTAATTTATCAAGTGAACATTTTTAAATTACAGATAGGCCTCGATTAGTGCGACTTAAAAAATTGATACCGTTATTCGGAAATTAAGATTAAAATACTAAAATGTAAATATTTGGATCTTGGTATTTTATTTTATTTAGCTGTACTATTTTATTTTCTTATTTTTTAAGAAAATTAACATAATTTCTAAGTAAATGTAATTAGAATTGTAAACTTGAATAAAATATGCTTACAAAACTTAAATTTTTATTTTATTGTAATTTTTAATTTATGAAGTGAACATTTTTAAATTACAGATAGGCCTTGATTAGCGCGACTTCGAATAGCGTGAATTCGATTAGTGCGACTTAAACCAAAGAAAATTATTTTTAACTACAGTATATTATCTTAAGAGTAAATATAATCTCAAATGAGTGAAATTTAAACCATCCTGATTATATTGTATTACTATTAAGTATTCTATTAAAATTTTAGATATAATCAATCTGATAGTATTTAAGTAATTTGACAATGCTTTAATATTTTAGTTTTGAGAAATTTTCTAAGAGAAAACCGAAAATATATTAATTATTAAATGTATTTATGGTCTTAATTTTGTATAAGGCTTAATGATTTGATCAGTAATCAATTATGAATCATTTTTTTTATTTTTGGTGTAAATTAAGATTAAAATACTAAAATGTAAATATTTGGATCTTGGTATTTTATTTTATTTAGCTGTACTATTTTATTTTCTTATTTTTTAAGAAAATTAACATAATTTCTAAGTAAATGTAATTAGAATTGTAAACTTGAATAAAATATGCTTACAAAACTTAAATTTTTATTTTATTGTAATTTTTAATTTATGAAGTGAACATTTTTAAATTACAGATAGGCCTTGATTAGCGCGACTTCGAATAGCGTGAATTCGATTAGTGCGACTTAAAAAATTGATACCGTTATTCGGTTAGTGTGAGAAAAGATTCGATTAGTGCGAGTTGTAAACACAGATCAGTCTTACTAACAAAGCTCCTTTTATGATGATAATTAACAAATTACCGTTAATTTTCGGTTAGTAAAACCGAACGAGGAGCAGTCCAAGAACGGTCACTCGATTTTGAAGGGGTGAAACATCAGAAAGATGGACTTTTTCCGTTAACTGTTTAACATTATTGTACTGCGCATTCTATTTTTAGGTTTGCTATCGATTACAGTATAGTATTATTTAGCTTTGCTACAGTATAGTACAGAATTTTCTTTTTTTAGCTTATAGGCTATTCCAAATGCTAAAGACAGTATTGCATATGCTATTTCATGTTGAATTATAAAATTTTTATAATAAAAAATGTTTGTTGTAAATTTAGTGCTATTAAATTTTAATGAAAATTAAATACAATAGACTTCTGATTGTCTGGTATTGGATTATCTGACTTGTGATTAATTAGGTTAATTCATTTTCTGGAAATATTTAATTATCAATGTTTTATCTTAGATACAATATTTGAAAGATTTTTTAATGCTCCAGATTTGTTTCTTCATTATATTTAAGATAATTGAGTATCAAAATTGTAAATATTGCTATAATTTTTTGCTGAAAATAAATTTCTTTTTTCCTTTTTCAATAAATAATAAAATATTTGAATACATGTATGTATACAATTTATTTATTTTTTAATATTAAATACATGTTCATAATTCTAAATTTTTTGGGTAGTTTGCAGATTATCCAAAGGAATTAATTTCCTGATTACCCTGGTTAATCAGGAGTCTACTGTATCTAATTAATTAAAAAAAAAAAAGTTATAATACAGGTAGGCCTTGATTAGTGCGAGTTTGAATAATGCGATATTTGATTAGTGCGACATAAAAAAACTATAAAGTTTGTGTTTCGAGTACCTCTTAATTTCTTTTATTAGCCTTTTGAGGACCTTTTAGATTTTTCACAAACTGGCCCTATTAAGATTGAACTGACAAAGTGCGGGCATTGTTCAGAGGCAGAAGTGACGAAACAAACCTCGTCTATTCGAACCAACGATCTAAAACGATCTGTTGTATATGAATATACTGCTAAATACTAACCACTGATGTGGTAGTGTTACGTGATATAATAGTGTATATTGGGGTACCGTACTGCACCCTTTTTATTAATTATTTGGATTTGGTCATCATATTAACTAACATAAATGGGATACGTCTTGCTATCAAAACAAAGTCAATTTGCTATATCGTCGATTTTGCGACGTTGATGGTGGAGTAAGCCAATGTAGCAGGACGGTTTCACTAGTTGCTAGTATTGAGCAGTCTATCTATCGTATATTTAGATCATTGATCAAAATTAACAGATAAAGTTATGTTTACATACAAAATTGCAAGTGCCATTATGGAATAGATAAAATTTTATTAAAGTTTAAAAATAAGACAATGCAAAATCTTCCAACTCAAAAGTTTTATTGATGTTATATCAAACTATCTGATTCTACAGAAATATATAGTAAAACACTGCAAGCTAGTTACAGAAGGTGTATAACTGGACAATCAAGCAATGATCAAAACAAACATTTTTCATAGTGAGTTCACTTCATAAATGAAAAAGTAAACAATTATTATTGAATTATTAAAACACTGCAAGCTAGTTACAGAAGGTGTGTAACTGGACAATCAAGCAATGATCAAAACAGAAACATTTTTCATAGTGAGTTCACTTCATAAATGAAAAAGTAAACAATTATTATTGAATTTATGGAAATACCATTTCGAAGCAAAATTCTATGAATGATTCAAAGGATCCAGGCATTTCTGACGAATGTCCACATTAGAAAAATGCATACCAAATCAGATTAGGTTTAGTAGGGAGGTTAAGCCGCTATATCACACGAGGGATATATTGTATCTGGCGGCAGCCACTTATAGAGCCCATCACAGGCTGGCTATCATTCATGATGGGATCAAGGTTGGTTGGTTGGTTGAAGGATGGGGTTCAATGGGCCGAGGCCGGGCCCGGACCCCTTCTGAAAAACTGGAGGTGTGGGACCCGAATTTGAACCCGGATCCTCCATGGTGGTAAGCCACAGCTTTATCACGCGGCCATCCGGCCGACAGTTATTTAATTAAATTCATTTATTTCAACGTAAAATTAAAATAAAATACAAATGAAAAACGAAAAGATTCAGTCCATTCATGAAATAACAAATACAGTGGATTCTGCTTAATCGGGCCACCGGTTAATTGGGGCAGCCGTGTAATTGAACCAAATCTCAAAGAACGGAAATCAAACTAATAAACTAATACATAATTTAAACGCTTAATTGGGACAGTAGCAGAAAAGAAATTTTCAATTTTTGATATATTTTAGGGATTTTTCGAAAGTATGGCAACACTACGTACTCTAATACTTGTTGTGTGCTTTCTTAAAAAATCTTTATATAAAAATTATAACAACATTTTATTGTACCGGTAATTTTTCAGATTAAACTTTTCTACAAGACAATAGAGACTAACACAATGGAGTGGATCGTTTCTTCGCTTCTTACTACATACACATCGTCGACATTCTCGCCGCACTAATATAAACATCCATTCTTTAGTAAAATTATAAGTAAAGACACACTGTCGTCGCACTAATATAAACATCCATTCTTTAGTAAAATTATAAGTAAATATCATCGCTGATAAATAATACATAATAATACTGTATTCGACAACACTAGCATGATGGCACATTAAAAAGACAAATTTATAATGAGTCAAAGGACGGACTATGCTATGACTTATTAATCGAATTAGATCTAACAATATGCCATCATATCCCAGTGTTTTTTTTATCCAATGATCTAATTATCTCCAACACTTCAGTTTGTGTTGTTTCCAAAAGAACCAAAGAATTTTTTTGACTACATGTTTTATTAATTAACGCTTTATTCAAAAAACTGTGAGAATTTATCAGCGAATCTACATCAGAAACAAATCCACCTATACTCTCGAAGCAAGATGCAAACACATTCGCGATATCAACAGCAGTATTAAAAACGTTATCAAGGTATTTTAAGGAACGAACACTTCTCTGAACGTGTTTTTTCAAAATTGAATAAGGTAATTTATTAATATGTTTCCAAAATTCAACGAGATTTCTACAATTCTGAAATTGTAGGAATCCGGTTGCTTATTTTTACTAAATCTTCTGATCTTTCAACATCATCATAATAAAATTTACTAGACTTTCATTAGATAGGCTTATATCAGGTTGCTGGTAGAAGTTTGTAATTAGAGGAAAGATGAGGTGTTTTAATGTAGCCAAGAAAAAATGATGTTTTGAAGCAACATTTTAATAAATTCAGCATTTATCAAATATAAATTATTATAATATAATAATTTACATATTTTAATAAATTCAACATTTTAATTTGAATAGATAACAATGATGAAAGTTGATTTATTAGAAAATTCTTTCATCGCAATACGGCATATTCATTTAAAGAAGCACGCTAGAATGGAACATTTATCTTAGAATCTGTATTTCATTGCATCGTAAAACAGAAATGCGAAATTTCATGATTATTATAAGCACGCTTTAGAACTGCCGCACCATAATCAATACAGGCGGTCCTCGACTTTCGTATAATTCGCTATTTCGTACATAGTTAAAAGTTAAATTTTTATAGATATGTATCCCAAAAACGCGCGTAGCCATTCTGCCCTCTTCTCCGTCATCAATCTCGCCCATTTCCGACGTCACCGGTTCACTCTTGAGTTAGGAAGTACGTTGTTACGTTGTATGCTGTAAAATAAATACATTTTAAAAACACTTTTCCATGTTTTTTTTTTTTTACATTGTTCTACTTTCGTGCACATTTCAGGAACCAATTTAGTACGAAAGTCGAGGATTGCCTGGAATCAATAATGTTATCTCAACGCTTCTTATCTTAGCGCCATCTGTTGGAAATAATATAAACTAAATTTAATTTTTTATTCTTTAATTTTAAAATTGATTAATAATGACGAAAAATTTTGACTGTCGCTGATATTCGAGACTAGATTTTTCTAACATTACCGTAAGTATAAGAATTTAATTACGATGTTAATATAATTTTTCCCTGAATTTTTAAATTAATAATAATCGTTTGCTTGGCTAAAATCGGCTAAATCGGCTTGTCTAAATTAGAATAAATGATGTAGACGCGAAGGCTGCATTTACAGATTTGATATTAGATCTAAAGACACGTATTAGCCTAAGTATGAGACTTAAATCAAACGATATTTTACATGCTTACAAAAACTGCCATTTATGGTCAGTTCGTGTAAACTTTATCAATATTACTTAATTTTTTACTATTTAATAATGAAAATATTATCATTTCTCTTATTATGTCTTGATTTCGTCAACAGAAGAGGTGATTTATAAAGAAGAATTTTTAAACAATTTTTATCGCAAATATACAATTACCATATAGTATCTTTGACAAATATTTGTAATAGCATCTTGCTGTCTGTTCGTTCTTTCTTCAGTCGCAGAAAATTGCAGTATTGGTTCTTTAGAATAGTTTCTCAAATATTGTTCATGAAAAATTGCATGACAATCGGTTCTAAAACTGTTTCTAGACATCTATACTGTATTTCGAACTAGTGCTCGATTTTCGATATTTTCTAGTTTCGATATTTTCTAGTGCTGTATCAATTATTTGGAGTGAAAATCCAATAAACTGTTACAAATATCGCAAAAATTATTTATGAAAATATTTATCAGATAACGTAATTTTATTTATCGATATGGAATTAATATGTTTTATTATTTTTAGCATCAAATCACGTGATGCATCATCGATGCCTAAATAAATATATAAAAATTTGTTTAGGCATAGAAATACATAAAAGTTTTTTAACTAAAAGATAAACAAATTTCAACAGAGTAGCCAAACATTTCATCAATGATGCCATCAACTACTAATCTATATCGCCGAGTCTCTTTACGTGATTTATTATGGAAGAAAAATGAACCTGATTTGGGATCAACCTCTAATGTAGTAGTAAGATTATGCAGATTAGTTTCTCAAAATATAAATCATATAATATACATTGATAACTTTTACGCATCAATTCCAATAGTAACTTTCTGAGTTCAACGTGAGATATATTGTCTTGGTACAGCAGGGACGTAACTACGGGTGGGCCCCTGTGGGCCATGGCCCATGCATTGAAAGTTCTGGCCAATGTGCTGGCCCATCCTGAATATATAAAGTGGGGTAGGACTGAGCAGCTAAGCTAAAATTAAATCCTACAGATTAAATATACTATTAAACAAAATTTTAAATATTGCATTACAATCTGCGATCTTTAATTTTTAAGCAATTAGATATGCCTTATTAGAAGCCCATAATTTTATAAAAATTATTAATAAAATATAATCCTTGACATAAACTGAGTTTGGTAAAGTCCAGATTTCCTACCCATGAGATATAAGCATATTGGTTTAACATATATTTGCCTACAATGCTTATTATATTTGAACAATATAATAATCATTCAGAAGTTAAGTAATTTTGAAGTAAAAGCATTAAGTCAAACCAATACACTTTTATCTTGCAAGCAGAAAGTCTCTGGACTTCTACTCTAAGTTTTAACTAACAAGTAAGATGACTACAGTATCCACAGATATTCAGATTTTGACAAATGTGGTATGACAGATATCTATGAACATCTGCAGTTTTTTGTCAATCCTTTTTTTTAATCATTGTATTATTTCACTTCTATATCATAATTTATTCCTATTTCCTTAATCTTTATTCATTTCAGTTTTCTCTGCACTCTTGCACTTTCATGTCCCCTGCTAAATCAGATAAATAGCTGCAAACAAATATCTGCTTTTTACTAATGATAATTCTTTATATTTAAATATGTCAACAACTGAATTCTCTGTTTTTTAGGTTATAAAAATTTATTCATCATCATAAAAAATTAAATTATTGAAATTATTAACTATCAAATGTAAAAATAATTAGATTAAATAATTCATAAAACCGCCAGAAAGACAAAATATAATTAATCAGAAAGCATTATTTCTACTTTTTTGGTTTCTTATGAATTACAGTTTTTGATTATTATTGTGGTAGGCAGTGGGATGTATATATTTTTAATTCTACGTTTGTTTTATCAAATGGAGAACAGTGACTTAACTTATATAAACAACTAATTTAAGTAAATTTGAAGAAATACATATACTTTTGATGCTATAATTAATTAAAAAATTTATTCATCCACAAGCAGGTACAATAACCAAATAAAGTGAATATTTTATTCTATAACATACGAAAACGTACTGCTAATGGATGAAAAGCAATTGAATGAAAAATATTACAAAATAATCAACTAAAAAACTTGTAAAACGTAACTCCAGTTTTACAGAAAAATTATCTCAGATTTACAAAGCACGTGAGTATATTAATACATGATGATACCACAGTATAATACATACAGTAGCGAAGCTCAATGCTAAACTTCCTATTACAACTTGCATGCAGCGCAAGAATGCTACGCCTGGTGGTGAAAACTTAAACTGTAGATACTATCGTTTGATTCAATGTTTTCCAAATAGTTTTATCAAGAAAAATGAAATCTGCTTCGATTTATCATTATAACAAAAATGAAAAATGCAGTATATCGCATAAAAATAGATGGAATCTTAATTTTTTTTTATAATTATGAAAGATTTCGAGACTTAAAAAAAAACTGAATATTTCTAAAGACAAAACATTAGAGTTTTATTTAAAAAAATGCAGTTTAATTAGATTGTTTCATAGGAAGTATAGTCATTTTTTACTTACATATCATACAGTGGAGGCTAAATGTTCGTTAAAGAGTAGTCAAACTTTATCCAAACTTAGATTTGAAAAAGTAATTCGTATAAACATTTATAAAGGCCTATTTTTTCACATTAATTTTTTAAGACTTTTTAAATATCTTATACTCAATATTAGTACAACAACGTGATAGGTATAAGAATCATGAAAGTACACTATTAAAATGTTTTTTCTTCCATTATAAAATAATGCATAAATTTATTATAGTAACTTTATAATGAAATTAGAAACAAGCAATTGCAAAACTTCATTTGTATCCAATTCACATACTAATATGGATAAATATAAAACATAATTTATCCATATTTTCCATTTAAAAATTGTTAAAAAAAACCACTTATTTCATAAGAAAACATGTTTATCCTTCATTTCTTTACGTATTGTTTTTGCATTGAAAGCCAATGATTGAACTTAAATTGACAAATTACTGATATTGAATAAGAATTACATGTGTGAGAAATGTTTACATTTCTCACACATGTAATTGATGGATTATGTGTGAGAAATGTTTACATTTCTCACACATAATCCACTCTTCATGTGGAGGATGCACGCAGTCTTACCCCTCAATCAGTTGTATGTATAGAGTAAAGTGGGGTAGGACTGCGCAGCTAAGCTAAAATTAAACCCTACAGATCAAATATACTATTAAACAAAATTTTAAATATTGCATTACAATCTGCGATCTTTAATTTTTAAAGTGAAATGTTTCTAAATTTTTATCACTAAGGATTTTTCAAAATATTTCCACTTTTATCTTTACACTAAAAAAACGCATTCTTACCCCACATAGCGGGTAAGACTGCGCAACTTTATGGAGTAAGACTGCTTATGTGTTATTTGTACTTTTTGTATATATTTTTACCAAAAAATATAGAAAAGTACATGGTAAGGTTCTACGGTCCGAAATGTTTCTAAATTTTTATCACTAAGAATTTTTCAAAATATTTCCACTTTTATCTTTACACTAAAAAAACGCAGTCTTACCCCGCATAGTGGGTACGACTGCGCAACTTTATGGGGTAAGACTGCTTATGTGTTATTTGCACTTTTTGTATATATTTTTACCAAAAAATATAGAAAAGTACATGGTAATTTCATACGGTCCTACTTCTTTATTCAAATTTAAAGCATAGGCAAAATAATAATAAAAAATTTATTTTAAATCAAAAAGTATTATAAAAATTGAAAAAAAAATGTAACAGACGTCCATTTTCCACGTTGTTCTTAACACATATCACACTTAAAAGTAGTAGCCAGTGCACCTTTCATGCCACCACAATTTACATTTCTCACACATAATCCACTCTTCATGTGGAGGATGCACGCAGTCTTACCCCTCGTCGTCGTGCGCAGTCTTGCCCCACAGTCGCCATATTTAAAATTATTGTTGTATTGTATAGCTCGGCTGTGATTTCATTGGAAGTTCTTACACGAAATAACTCTCATTTCAATGCACTTTAACATAACGTTGTTCTTAGCACATATCACACTTAAAAGTACCTCCTTCGTAGCCAGTGCACCTTTCATGCCACCACAATTTACATTTCTCACACATAATCCACTCTTCATGTGGAGGATGCACGCAGTCTTATTCCTCGTCGTCGTGCGCAGTCTTGCCCACAGTCGCCATATTTAAAATTATTGTTGTATTGTATAGCTCAGCTGTGATTTCATTGGAAGTTCTTACACGAAATAACTCTCATTTCAATGCACTTTAACATGCCCTAGTATTTTGTAATATAACAAAGTACATAAAGAAATACACAAACAAATTACAGCCTATAAATTTATATTAAAGAAGAAAGAAAGAGTATATCTTACCTGGCTTGAGCAAGGAGCTATTGGCGTTCCGTTTTTTGACGTTAACGGACTATTGGCATAATGACGTAACTTGTAATGGTGCAATTACAGCAACTCTATTATAACTACACGATTAGTACACTCTATTAGTACTGCGCAGTATTACCCGACGCGCAGTGTTACCCCACCTTACCCTAACCCGAAACGTAAAATTGGAAACCGCAAGAGTTCAACTCCACATAACCCAAGAAGCCTTGAGGTTTGTAAAAATGAAAATTTACAATCGAATACATTAAATACCTCATAATACTGCAAGAGTTCAACTCCACATAACCCAAGATGCCTTGAGTTTTGTAAAAGTTTAACTCCACTAACCCAAGATGCCTTGAGTTTTGTAAAAATGAAAATTTGCCGAATACATTAAACAGCTCATAATTCAAGACGCCTTGTATTCTGTAACAAAATCCAAGACGCCTTGTATTCCGTAAAAATGAAAATAAAAAACCTAATCCAGACCCCTTGTATTCCGTAAAAATGAAAATAAAAACCACAAACATAATTTAAGTCCACATAATTTCACGCTAATAGCGATAAAAAATTTTATTTACAAGCCGCGAAAAACGCGTCCTTTGCATATTTTATGCAGTACTCAATTAATGCGATTAACTGGAAAGAATAAATAAAGTTTCAAAATACTGATAAATATAAGTATTTATTTGATATCAGCTCAATACAAAATTATGCGGTGATTTTTAATTAATGATGCAAAACGATCGATTATTTTGTCCAAATCGAGAGCTTTTGCGATTTTTCTCTCGATGAACATGATTGCTAAATTGCTTAACCGATCATGAAGCATTCAAATACGATTTAATATTAATTTAAGAACATTATTTAAGAACATTAATTTAAGAACATTATTCCGTATGCGGAATAATGTTCTTTCACATCAGTGTGGCCCACCCTTGACCCACCCAAAAAAAAAATGCTGGTTACGTCACTATGGTACAGTATTACAAAACCTCTTTGCAAAACTATAAATTATCTGATAAACAAAGTATGATGAAAAAACAGTTTCCAGAGGCAAATTTGAAGAGCAGGTGATAATAAATAATGGCGTTGATATTTCAGCTAAAGTGTGGAAAGGCAATAAGATTGTGACATTATCATCAACATATGTTAGATCGAACCTGTTAGCAATTATTGAAGGTATGATAAAAGAAAAATATAAAAATTGAAATTCCTTGCCCTAAAGTTGTTAAAGACTATAATGCTCATAAGGGAGATGTTGATATAATGGATAGCTTCGTTCGAAGATATAGAATTCAATTGAAAAATCGAAAGTGGTATTTATGTATTGTATATCATTTGATACATATGACTGTCATAAATGAATGGATTTTATATAAAAACACCATGGAGGACAAAGCATTTGAAAAAAAAATCACAATGAATTTACCAGACTTCAGAAGCGAACTTGTAGAAACTCTGTAGTCTTGAAACTATTGGAGAACTGAAAAGAGGCGGACCAAATAACAGTACTGTTGAAAGCAATATATAGGCAAAAAAATAAAGAGGGCGTACCCAGTATATTCTATCGAAAGGTATTAGTACAGACAATATTACACTAGCCCTCATGGACTGGAAACAGCTGCAAAATATCAAGTTATAATAGTTATTCTCAAAGTAAATATAAATGTGAAGTTTTATGACACAACAAACAAATAATTGCTTTAAATCACCGGTTTTCAACTTTTTCATAAATGCGTATCACCAAAATAAAAATTCAAAAATTTCAGTACCACCAACAAAAATATACCTTGTATACAAATAGGAATTCAAGATTATACTCCTACCACTAGTGGTACGCATACCATAGGTTGAGTATCACTGCAGAATTTTACAAGAATTACTTTTTATCCAATATTTTTCAGTTTGAAATATAGTGTTTTTTGAAACCTATAATCGCTTTGCTGTGAATTTTATAGTGAATGCAATATTTTGCGCCATCTGGTGGCAAATGTATGGGGCAAAATACACAGTTCTACAGCGATGATGTATTTTAATTTTAACAATGCCACATCAGTATGTCAAAACCAAAGCTGCCTATAAGTTAAGCGTAGTAACTCAATGTTAAAAAACGTCGCAAAGATGGCACGCCACTACATCATAGTGGTGGGTGGCGGAACTACATGCTTTTCGTAAAGCAGCTATACAGGCGTTAAGGATTCCAGACATTGGTTGATATCCATTGGATATTTATTACGTAAAATATTATTCTTCGAGGCAAGGAATAATTTTATGTAATCAAATAATTAAATACAATTTATTTTTGTTTTTGAAACTTAAAGTAAAAAAAATTCTTATTTAAAAAATGTTGCAAAAAAATTTCTTTTGGATGATTTCGGAAATTTTTTAATGTTTAGAAGGATTTATGTTCCTTATAAAATTTAATTGAGTGCATATTAACTGAATATGGTCATTGAAAACATAATATTAACCTACAACAAGTAAATTATTATTTAGAATTAGTAGTTATTATTATTTTTAATATTGCCGTTTTGTTTTATGTAGGATTTTAAAATTTGAAATTTTTTTTACATAATAATACATTATAGTGTGAACAAAAATATAAACAAACTAGATAAGTACAAAAAGAAAAATGATGTCAGCCTTAACAAACCTGTTTGATTGTTCTCCTTTTAAATGCATGATTTGAAGAATAGAATTTTATAACATAATTTTC
Source organism: Olivierus martensii (assembly GCA_000484575.1). Lineage (NCBI taxonomy): Eukaryota > Metazoa > Arthropoda > Arachnida > Scorpiones > Buthidae > Olivierus > Olivierus martensii. Next base: position 37,732 of record AYEL01085890.1, read on the forward strand.
AATAAATATTATGTTCTGTATAAATTAGCAATTTTTAAAAGCAATCTTACCTCATTTGAATTTTTTTGCTTCTGATGTCTTTTATTTTTCCTTTCAGTTTTAATATATCATTTTGATAACATTCTCCTAGATACGTTTTCGCACATAGATCGTTATAATTATAAGTACGATTTTTCCAGCTAATAGTCAAATCTTCTATAGCTTGGTGAACTTTAATAATTTCTTCGATTAAAGATTCTTTAAGCAATGATCCATGATTTTTTTCCTCGATCATAACTAGTCCCAGTCTTCCAAATCGGGTTATTCTGGACACATCAATGTCAGACATATTTGGAGGAAATAACGATTCCACGGCATTTCTTTCGATTCTTGCTCTTCCGTTTACGGGACTGTACATGTATTCCGTATTTTTTAAAATTTTAATACGATAAAGTCCAGTAGAAAAAATGGCGACTATGATTAAAGGAATGATCGAAAACTTCAGTGGATACTCTCCTATGCAATAACCCAATTTTCTGAAGGACGAAGACAAATATTTATGAACGTAATCGTATTTCATTTTTCTTAACTGTAAAATATGGTAATGAAAATTATTAATGAGCAATAAAATTATGCTATAAAATTAAAATAATTATTTAATAATTATTTTAGGTTAAGATAAATATTATCTAATGGCATTCAATATTATAGAACAGGGTTGGCCAAACTTCATATTAATACAAACCATATAGGAGAATTTCAAATAGTCAATAGTCACAATCAATTTTTTTGGAGTACTATTAATCAATAATTACAAAATTTTTAAAAATTGTTTGTTATATATTTCATTATGTGAAATATATAACAATGTATTTTAACAATATTTTGTATATATAGAGGGTGATTGAAAAACAACTCCCTATTTTAATATACTTATAAATTATTTATTTATGGTAATTATTGTCTCAAATTTTTTGTGTTTGATCCTTAAAGTATGAGAATGTAATCTGTATATTTAATCTATTTGTATCTGTGTTTCAGATTGATCATTTTTGTTTGAAATTTGGAAGCCCTACAAACATGGTTGGATATCTTACCCTGCAGGAGCATGTCCAGCTAGTGGCACTTTATGAAGTTTGGAAATCCGATGTTCAAGTGCAAAAATGGTGGAGGATCATTAGAGGAGTCATGCTCAGGTTGTCGTAAAGACAATCAAGACCTGCCATGCAAAACTCATGGCTACAGGGTCTGTAGCTGTTACTCAAAGAAGTGATCACTCTTCCAAGTCCAGTGACCAGAGACAGTGCAAGCAGTTCAAGAAATGTTACATATAGCCCAACAAAGTCAATTCAACAAGGAGCAATGGAAAGTGGGCTCTCCTTTCACACAATACGAACTATACTCAAGAAGGAGCTGAAATGCTTGGAAGTCGCACTACTATCAATTATTTTCCACTGAAGACTGCGATATTTGCATGGAGTTTGGGGAGGATATGCTGGCTTGGTATGATGATTGGTCAGATCTCTTTAAAAATATCTTCTGGAGTGATGAAGTGGTATTTCACATTGGTGGTTTGTGAACTATCACAACTGCCACTATTGTGTAGGAGAAGATCCTCTTGTTATCTCTAAAAAAATGCAGATTCAGCCCAAAGTAACAGTGTGGTGTGGGATGACTTTCGACAGGATTGTGGGTTCATTTATTTTTCACGATACCATGAATGCTGAAAGATACCTTATCAAGCTGCAAGATGAAATCTGGCCAGTTATCAGTACTTAGGAGAATGTTGAAGATTTGATTTTCATGCAAGATGGCACCCCTCCACATTTTGCTATTGTTGTTCATGAATGTCTGAATGCCCACTTTCCTAGGAGATGAATGGGTCATCGTGGTCCATATAAGTGGCCAACCAGGAGTCCTGACTTAACATCTTTTGGTTTTTTCTTTGGGCTTGGTTAAAAGAGCAAGTCTATTCTATCAAACCAAACACTTTGGAAGAACTTGAAGGTAGAATATGAGAAGTTATGTCTTCCATTCCACAAGAGTTCCTGGTGAAACCAGTTGATGTGATTCCTGGAAAGCTCGAAAAGTTGGTAGCGAAATCTGGTACCCATATTGAATTTTAAATAGAACCTCATGCAAAACACTTTCCTCTCATATCCATTTCTGGTAAAAATTATAATCAAACAATAAAGTATAAGTATTTTGAAATGGGAAGTTACTTTTCAATCACCCTGCATATAAAATATATATATATATATATATACACACACACACAAAATATATTAATATTTTGTGAATATAATAGAAAGAGACAAAGAATATACTCTGTACACCCTGTCTCTTTCTATTGTAATATATGCATAATATCTTTTACAATAAATAAATAAATTAAAAAGATATTTTTTAAAATTAAATAGGTACTGCTTCATACTATCTATTGATTGTTCATGGTATGGAGCTACACTGAAGATACCAAAGAACCACAATTTGACTATAGTGATTATAGAACAAAAAGAAAAATTGATCTCATAAAAGAGCTAGATGAAAAATAATATAACAACATACTCAAATTTATGATGATGAATATTTTCTATTATAATTCTAAGTAATACTTTTAGATTTTAAATAGATAAAGTAAATTACATACCATGATCTATATTTTACATATACAGATTCCAAAAAATGCTAAATGTAAAATTGACTGTAGTTTACTTACGATTAAAAATGGTGGCTGTCCTTGGCTTCCTAAAGAACGTTTTTTAGCCAAAATATCTTCTCTTTTTCTTTTTCTTATTTGTTGCATCTTAAATAAAATATCACTATTATTATTCGTTCAAAGGGGAATTATTTAAAATTCAAATTTTATTATGACTATTATTTAATAAAATTATAAATTTATTAATTTACTAGACTTGAATTTATGGTAATTATCTAATTGCATTTATAGTAATTACAATAATTCAATTGATTTATGATAATTACCATAAATTCAATTGTTTTTTCTATAATTATCATAAATTCAATTGAGTACTTTATAAAAATAATGAATAAAATATAATAATTTTTTATTTTCAATATAATTTTGTGAGAACCAAATTATGATTTAAAAATTATAAAAATCGTGTTATCTGACATAGGTGACAAGTTACACCATTTACCATGATTTCCATTAATATATATTACGAAAAAAATAATAATAATTTATAAAAAAATTCTATATAGTTGAAAAAAATTATCAAATCTCACCCTAAAACAGCATTAATATGTAATTAAAAGAATAAATTAAATATTAATATTTGCAGAACTTATTAATAGTTCAACATAAATTGAATAATTATGCACAATATATACAATCCGCCATGAGAAATTCAAGATTTCTTCGGATACTCTCTGTTAAAAGTATAGTTTTATTGAATTTTTGGATATTTATAAATCTAATATATTGATGAAACACTATAAATAAGAAAATAGATTACTAATCATTAATATTCTAAGAAGCTTAATCATGAACCTGGTTTTGGATACGTCTTACGTTGCCATTTTAAATAATAAGAAGAAATATTACTAATTATAAAGTATTAAAACTATGTAAATTTAAGAATAAATGTTAACGAAATTAACTGACTAACCTCAGAAAATCCAATGTTTCTTAGAATGTTATTGACTTTGTTTTTAAAGTTTCAGTTGATGTATTAACAGACCGGTTTGTTATGTTGTAAGTTGAAGGTCTCGCCAATGACGATACTGAAATGTTATTCATTAATCATGTAATTTAGTAAAATTAGTACCGAGAACATGGATGGATTCCCCAGACCTACATTGATTGCGTATTATAGAATATTCGGAATCGACTACGTTATTTAGTTCAAGCGAAGCTATCCTTTTTTTTTTTTTTATTTTTCTCAGAGAGGAAAAATTGCTAAAGAAAACTAGTGGCTTGACCTCAATATAAAGATTCAGAAGCATTTCAAAATAATCATTTTAATGCTTTAACGAAAAATAATCATTGACGAGGTTATAAACAATATCAAAAAAAGTTGTCGCATTTTTTGCGCGTACTACTTTGAATAGTACTGATATCATCACTGGAATAAATGAAGGGGACATGGTTTACTTTTTTAAATGTAAAATAACCTTGCACTTAGATAATTGCGGCTGACATTATGTGAAAGAAATGACAATTCCTGGTAATTTTTGATCGTTTTTTGTTTCCGTCAACAAAGAGTTAATGATTTATTTGATCTTCCTTATACAATTTTTCGGACCGTAATAATAGAGTAATTTGTATTGATATACAGTTAATTACGGTATGTCAATTTATAACTGAATATAGCTGTTTAAAAACTTTAGAGAGGAAAGAAATTACGTTCTTACATTATTGACGTTGCTGAAGTAATAATGGCATAATCCTGAATTGTTTCTTTTGTAATCTAACAAAAGCTTTTATAGGAAAAATATTTATACAGATAAGTAATAATTTTTGTTAGAATATTATTTTGCAGATGCTTATACACATATTACCATCTAGAAAACCATACAATTCAGTAGAATTTTGAAAAAGTAAATTGAGAAAAAAAGCAAATCAACAGTTTAAAATCTATATATATAATGTCATCTATATGCGAAAAACCATTTCAGAGATTTGAAATTTTGGTTGTCATTCATTGCTGTCATTTCATAATAGGAAATTTTTAAGTAATTCAAAATTAATATGCTGTCATGAGATAATTTCTTAAAAATTTATATTATTTATGCATCTTCGTCCTTGAAATATTCTATGGAGAGAATAGATAAACTGAAGGACAAAATGACGATATAAAATAATTTTTAATAAAAAATTAATTAACAAATATCTTACTTATAATTTAATACGGATAAAGTACGAGCTCGTAAAATTAATATAAGAAAGTTGTTTTTAATTTTCATATTTTTCCTGATTATCCTTTGATTAAACATGATATATAGATAAAATGAACGATAAACCGATGCCAAAAACTAAACAGAAAAGTTCTACCATTATAAACTTGTAGAACATGATCCATATAAGGAAAAATTGCAGCTATTTTTCTAGGATAAATTCTAGGATTATATTCACTTTTAACTATACTTACAAATAGATTACACATTCCGTTATAAACTCATTAATTTTTTTCTTGTAAATTATATAAAAAGAAACATTTGTCAAATTTGGTAAAATATAATTTGTTCAAATTTGATAAAATATAAAAATAATAAATCTAATTAAAAAAATTTGATTGATTACTGGATAATAAATTGAATGAAAATTTCATATTTTTAGTCGTGTCAATATTTCAGTGGCATATTTTTCAGATAAATTCTAGAAAGAAATTTTTATAAATTAGAAAAAAAAAGCGTAAGTAATATCGTATATTTTGTATAAAATCAGCGATCTGATCTTGTATTCAACAACAATGATTTATATTTTATTTATTAGTTGATATCAGTATGCCGAAAGAGTTGAAGGAAAACATCGAATGTACTGTATTTGTTCTAACTAGGTTGCAATACTTTTCCTTTCTCCATATGTAATATAAAAAATAGGCCTCTTTATGGATTAAAATTAAATTTATGTTTTAAGGTTCCTTAAACATTTTTGACATGTCTGTGGATGATTTTTATATTAAAAATATATATAGGCCTTTATTTATAAAGTTTTATATTCAGAACGGCATGAAATCTTCTTAGCTTCTTACTTGAATCAATTTTCACTTTCACTTGAATAATAAAGAATATATTGTGGTTTAATTTGTAATTTAAATATCTAAGCTTATAAATATGTAAAATATATATAAAATTATAGGATGGATTAAGTATTTTTTCTTATTTATCAAAATTTATTAGGGAAGAAGTTGAATTATACATTCGGAAAATATTATGTCTAAACGTCAATTGAACTGGAGCCACTTAACCCATTTAATTAAATATTTATTGCTCCTTAAATTTGTTTTTATATTTCTTAACCTGTTTAAACTACAACAGAAGATGTATGCATACGTAAATGCTACTCTAATGTAACTTCTATTATGTGGAAAATCTAAAAATAAAAGTAGAACAATTGTCAGTCAGTTTAATTGCATTTCTAAAGTTATAGAAAAAAATATTCTGAAAAACAAATAAAATCAGAAGTTGATATTAATATCTTTTATGATCTATGAGACAAATTCTTTTAAATAAATTAATTCGGAATAGAAAATATGACATTTGTTTAAGGAGGAAAAAAATAAAAAATTCCATTCAAAAATTCCTTTTAAAGGAAGAAAAAAAACATGAAAATTTAAGAAAAATAAAAGCTTTCATATTTCAAACTTTATATATATATATATATATATATACGATATGTGTCGACATGTGTACAATATATACGATTGTGTCCAATATTGTTTGCTACAACATTGAACACAATCGGATTGTTGTAATATTGACTAGTTTGCAGCCAGCCTTAGGTACAATCTGGAAATGAAAGTTATTTACATAATGTGATGAAATCAGAATTGGGATTGCAGAATTGGAGGTTTTCGGGTGGAGTCGGAGTCGGACCTTACAAATTTTAGGGAGTCAGATTTTTTTAAAGGGTGGAGTCTGAGTTGGATCATTTGCTGTCCAATTTTGTAACCCATATATAATTTCCGAAAAAATTTATAAAACTCTTTCCTTAAACATAATTTGCATATTTAAGAAGAATATTCAAAATCTCAGAACTAGAAATTGCCTTATTAATTTTTGAAAGAAAAAAAGCCAAGTATTTTTTCCTGTAAATTTTTTGTATACAATACTAAAGCTATAACTTGATAAATTTCCTTTAGAATAATAAAAATGAAGTCATTTCTATTTTTTTTTTTTTTTTCATTATTTCATTGAAATATTATATTAATTCCTTCAATTAATTCTCAAAATTTTTACATATTATTTTCAATTTAATAAAAGTACGAAAATACTACCTATAAGTAAACAATGATTTTTTTATATATATTATATTCATTTTTTATTAATTTTATTGGAGAAAATTATAGTAGACAAAGAAAATTTATTGCATCTCTACATATAGCTATTTCTATTCATTTCAATACCTTTTGTTTCAAGTATCGTTAGAAATATTTTCCTTTAAATAAAATTTGCTGTAGGTGAATACTAAATTAAATTACCGAAAAATATTTAAACGTATTCTACAAGGAAGCATTCACTTCTTAATAGATGAATCTCAAACTTTCTGGGTTGTGTAAAGTAATAATTACACTGTATGGATATAGAAGCAATTTTTATATGTGATAATGCTCATTTTTACCCTGTCGATCACGTTTAAAAGGCATAATTGCATCAAAACACACAGATCCCTATCCATACAGATTTTTCAGTTTTTAGAATAAGTTTAATGTTTATATTTATATGAATATAAATATTAGCTGATACAGATAGTTTAGTTTCATAAAAAGAAAATTTACTTGTGATTCGCCATTATCAAAACAAGGAAAAATAATGAAGGTCACGCAGTTCTGGTTTTATACATTCACTATCTTAACATCATTCGTAAACTTCATTGCTAAATTATAAAATCAATTTGCGTAATTTTCATAATTATTACTAGTAAATTCTTTGTTTTATATGTGTTTTTTTTAGTTTGATAAAAATATTTTTCCTTTTCCTATTCTCCATAATTGATATTACTCCAAAAAATACATATATACAGATCTACAAAAGAAAGATAAAAGATAATTAATCTCAATTTATATAAATTTCCTTATCCTCTAGCAATGCTAGAGGATAAGAAAGGATAAGAAATCTTATCCTATAGCATTAAAATGAATTAAAATCTTTGTTAATACATATAGCAATTGGAAAACAAAAAAAAAAAAGAAAAGAGCATTATATAAAACATCATAATGCTGTCATTATCAATTAAATCTCTCGGTTTTTTTCCTTTTGTTTCAACTGTGATCAAGATTGACTTGTATAGTATTTAGAAAAATAAAGACTATGTCAATTTATATATTTTTTTATATTTATCTCTCTTAATTAATAGTTATCAAGATTCTTCTCGCAACTGAGACCATTCTTTAAAAAATTGCCTCTAGTTTTTCATACTTATAATAATTTATAAAATCAACTTCTTAGAAAAATTTTGTATCAAAATACATCTAAATTTAAAACATAAATTCAAGAAAATTATTTTAATATTCTTTCATACGAAACCATTTTCAAGAATGCATTTCGGACATTCTAAATGTCTCACATAAACCGTGATATATCTTTTACTCCAACATGTTAGAAGAAAAAAAAAACTATATTATTTATTCAGAGTCAAGTTTTCACAGAATTGTTAACCATAATAAAAAGTTTTACCTCGGTTAAACATGGATTAATATTGCCGATCCACTTTTGAACAACATTATATTTTGCTCTTGAATAATGAAATTTATATTTAAAATTCCATTTTCAAGACTACCTTTTCTGAAAGTTTTATACTAAGCTATATAAATATTTAAGGAAAAATAAATGAAAATTTATTATTTTAAATGAATTTAAGTATTTTAACCTTGAAAAATTTCCAAATAAACAATGCAATATTTAATGTTTTAGTTGATAAAATCAAGATTTCGTAGTTTTATTGATCAATAAAAATATATCGAGTTTTCAAGGTGATTTCATAATATCGTACTTGAAATAATTACCACAATTTGAATTAAGCAAATACGGAAAAAAACTAAGAAAAAGAAAACACAAAAGAACACAAACACAAAGAAAGAAATCACAAAAAAATTACACTGAGAAAGAATTCTTACGAAAGTATTCAATATCAAAATATTTTGATATAATTCTATAAAATCTCAGAATAATTACCAGCAAAAGATTATCTGCATACATCATTCGTAATTGAAACAGGATAAAATAAATCATTTAATTATTTCACAATAAAATTTTTTATTTATATAAAATTGCAAAATACTTCAAAATCTTTATTTACGTATTGGATATCAATGAATTTTATTAACAGCTGTTCAAATTTAATACATAAATAAAAGAAAAACTTCTTAAAACATTTCATTTGTAATGGATAATTGTGCAAATTTTGTTAATTATAACGCTAAAATAATTATTTTTGTGATTCCACGTTTGAATAGTAGAAGTTACATTGAACTGAAAGCATTAATTATTTTGTACTATCTTATAAACTTATAAAATTACAGTAATTAGACGTCACTTTATGACTTTTTACATGAAAAAATTATTATTCACTTTGTTCCTGCAGTATCATATTGGTGTGAGTATTACACTCCTTTTTAAGAACTGCATCATATGAGCGGTTATATACAGGGTGAAGAAAAACTTCGTCGTAAAGTTTGTGTACTGATAGAAGGCCTCGAAAATGTCTAATGAACATGTGATCTAAATGGCACCGTTTTGAGTTATAACCCTTTAAATCTAGCCAATCATTATCGAATACACAAAGCGTCACGACGCGTCGCGTTGCCAAGACACGTCGCATTGCTTCGCTCGCTTTCATGCTACCAAATAGAAAGTAGTAGTTCCATAGAAATTCTATTAACAATAATGAAAAATTATAATATTGAAAATTATAGTAATGAATCTTAGGAATTAACTTTAAAGAAATGCATTAGAAAAAAAAAGTATTTTCAAAGTAAGTTCGTCAATATGGAGAAAGATAAGATTTGAATTTCAAGGATTAAAAATTTCTCTAAAAATGCGAGGACAAATTAATAAATTTAAATTTTGTATACAATGAAGTTCTTAAATGAAGGTAGCAAGCCGAAATTTTTTTTATGTCACCTTGACATACATAAAGGAGACGCTCATTTCTGACTATTTATCATATGTACATAATCTTACACCTATATTTACTTTAGTTATGCAGAAGAAATTTATCTTTTGCATTAATTAAACTAGCTCCGAAGTTAAATAAAGTTTACACTTTTAGGAATTTTCTTTAATTAATGAAATAATATTTATTAATTATCGTTATATTATATAAAAATATTTAAAATTCCTTACTTGATATTGCAAACGAATACTTGCGATGCGAAATGTTGTCAGAAGGAAACTATTAAGTATCAACGAAAGATGCCATTTAATATACTCCTATCAAATAAATAAGTCGTTCCTTTAAGAAAAAAGAAAAAAAAAAAAAATACTGCAGGTCTTATGACAAACTATGTGACCTTCACATAACCATTTGCCAGTACCACTTTAAATTGTATTTTCCTCCTACAATAACAATGGTTTTTACTTTATAAAATGTACGATTTTTTTAAATACTTTTGATAAAAGGGGATATTTATATATTTCATAACATAAAAATTATTTATTTAGAAATATTCGATATAATTATATTTTTTAAAAGCTTTTTAAAAGCTTTGTTAATAATCTAAATTGACCCTATTGTTAGTACAGATTTCATAAATTTGTTTAAAAATTTTCTCTTCTTTTTAAACAGATTTATCAAATCTGTAAAAAGTATTTAAAAAATATATTAAATCTATATTGAAAATGAGATAATTTTATAATTAATGCTGAAAGATTTAATATCATGCTATACATCTTCATAATTCACCTTAAAATGTTATTAATTTAGTTCAATTGAAAATTTGTTTTTATGCAGATAGAAGCAAAACAATGCATTAGGAATGGAACAATGTGTGAAATAAAGATTATACTTGACATTTTCCTCAAGACTTTCATTTTATTCTGTTTCAGATAAAATTTTCTTTATAATTTTTTAAATATACTTTACTTTACTTTTTAAATTAAAAAATAAATATTAGAGAATGTTCAAATATTTTTAGCAAAAATTAAATATTGCAGGTATAGTGAATTGGCAATTACATTAGAAATATGTAACAAAAATTTTTATGCTATTTAATTTACTTTTTATAAAATTCATATCATATCTCTCTGCAATATTTTAAAATGAGTTTAAATTTACAAAAAAAGAAATTTTTTATCGTTATAAACTATAAAAATTATGTGGTCATATAATGTTACTTAAATATGCAATATTCAATTTAAACATGAATTACAATTTTTGAAAAAGCATGATTTTAAATCAAAAACTTAGCAGTTCATATTTTTAATTAAATGATCTTTAATGATGTATTTTAAAGATCTGAAGTAAATCATAATACTGCCTGAAACTTTTAATTATAACAGAATTTTTTAATAATTTCAAATAATTTGGACTAATGTTAATGCCATCTCTAAATTAAAAAATAAATTAATGCTTAAACTAAGAGTGGTACCATCTAAGAATTAATAACTGAACTATAATTTTAAAAAAAGTTAAGTGAATAATCACTTGTCTTGGTCTAGGATTGAACTGAGGACCTTCAAGTTACTGTACCAATATCATTATGATTTCAGGACAGTAACCTTTGAGTTTCTTTAGATAACTTATTTAAAAATTATAATTCAGTTATTAATTCTTAGATGGTGCCACTCTAAGAATTATTAATTTATTTCTTAATTTAGAGGTGGCACTAATATTAGTTCAATTTATTTGAAATTATTAAAAAAAAATGCAATTAAAATAAAGGGTTTTAGACAATATTAGGATCTATTTGTTTATTATTTCTTGAGTTTAGGCTAAAAAGTTTATGTTCAGATATTAATTTAAGTATTAATTTATTTTTTCCATGTAACAATATCAAAATTTTATAATTTATAATATTTTTAAATGTAGTTTATATATTTAAATTTTTAACCTACATAAAGTAATATGACTCTTGCCTTTGAACTTTTTATTGGTTTGTTCATTCGACATGCTTTCTTGATATCAATTTCAGTGGTATTGACACAGCCAGGCTAATTAAAAATATAAAACATTATTATTAATATCATATTAATATTAAAAATATTTTTCATTTATTTCAAATATTTCTGTAAACCAATTTAATTAATAATAAAATAACAACAGTTCACAAGCTTATATAAATGATCTGATTTACATAACTTTGGGAATTGATTTACTTGAATTTTATTTTAAGGAAAAAAATTTTTATATGAAAATTATTTTTTAAATCATTATTATAATTTACTATATATACAGGAGGTCCTTGATATTCATTGTGATTATTAGTTTCTAAAGATCATGATTTATATTGAAAAGATATATATATTTATAATATTGATTTCTCATTGAACTAATATATTATGTGGGAACATATTTCCTACATAGGATCAACTAAAAAATTTGAATTTATATGGAATTATATAGATGTATTAATAGGAAATACTTATTCTCCATTAAATTGTATTATAATATAATTCATTGTAATTGCTAGATAATAATTAGAAAATATACTATTAAATTATTAACAAAATATAAAAATAAAAATTTTTTGTAATATTTTTCCTATTACAATTATCCCTCTTCAGCACTTTAAGTTGCTACAGAGAAGCAATTGTAATTGAGATTGAGGTTTTAGACTTTTTTCTTGATGGAGGAGTCTAATTCTATCTGCTTAGCAACATGAATTTTTACATCATAAATCTCATGATAGCAAGACAAACTATCATTTATAAATTCTGTTACCTTAACAAAATAATTAGACAGATGATCACAACTCTCTCTACATATATATATACAGTATGTAATTATGAACTTATATACAAATGGATAAAGAGTAAATTTGAATGAAATAGATATGTTGTTTGAACAGAATGTAAGTAAGTGTAAATATATTTGAAATGATGCATATTGAATTTAACACCCCTGATTAATCAATGACATCTATGTGACATGAAGAGATTCTAAATAAATATCAAGATATATACAGTATGTATTTCTGGTAGACTTCTGTTATATATTTACCTTTAATTATACTTATTTGTATGTCCAAGTATTCATTTTCATTATCACTTTGCCTTTGTTTCTTTAAAATTAGGCCAAGCTTCAGATTAATTTTAAAGAAACAAAGGCAAAGAGATAAATTAGGTATAGTTAAGCAGCTAAGCCAGCAAATTTTATGATCTTGAGAAAAATTTTACAATTTTTGATTGCCCCTTGTATAAGCCTACTCCTTATTTCAAAATTTTTTAGGAAAAGATTTCTCAGCTTGACCACAAATATTTATAATATGTTAAATATATTGATGATAAAGGAAATCCAAGAAAAGAGTGGAGAGTAAAATGGTTAAGCATCTGAGGATATATGTATTTAAAATGATGAATAAAAGACTTATATGAAAAGATTGACTGTGAAGGAAAGTGATAATGTATGTAGAGATAGAGGTATTTTATATTTGATTAGTAGTATGTATATGTAAATATATAACTAAATCCCTAGGAACAATTTACAAAAAGAAACTATTATATAAATATTGATATTTATTGTATAAAAAAAAAAAACAAATTTTTTAACTTTTTATGAAGTTTGAGCAGATAGTAAAATATATTATTATATAATATTATTGCATTATCTATGATTATTAAAACTGATTTCAATGCTTATTTTAATTTTCAGAATTAAATGTTATATTACTGAAAATTAGTTATAATTGAGAAGATAAAATAAAAAGACATTGAAATAGAATAGGCAATAATCAAATAATAACTTATAATCTTTGTTTTTCTAGTCATAATACTCATATTTATGTCTGTTACAAGAAAATTTATTTTTCCTATACATCCAAATTTGTATTTTGTGTGTTTTAATTTGAAATAATTTAAAAAATTTTCTGCAATTTATCAAGAAATAATTTATTAAGAATACTTACAACTGGTCTGTGCACATCCCAGAAAGCTCTTTCCTGGCTATCTAAAACTTTTCTTTCTAATTTATCTCTCTTTTTGTCAACTCTGGAAAAATTTTAAATTTTACTGATTTAGTTTTAATAGAAATTAAAATAATTTTATTAATTAAAAAGTTATAAGCAACTTAGAAAATTAATAAATTATCAAAATTATGAATAAAATATATAATATGAAAAATTTAATACTTTTTTTTATTATTAAAGCTTTCAGTAATATTTTATTATTATCATTCTAAATAATTATAAGAATGTAAATTTATTTTATGGACATAAATTGCATGTTTAACATGAAAATTTATTGATTTTTATGTCTGTTTTTGGTTTTATTACTTTATACATTTGAATAATGAAGTATATATTAAATATATTCACTATAGTTTTGACACACAGTTACCAAACTGAGTGTGATCCAATATTGATTATTTTCGACATGCTTGGTTCCATAGACGGTTTTAATAATAAATGTGAATTATATTCAAATCGGGTAATATTTTTTGATCAAATATTACCCGAAATTCGCGTAAAAGCTTTACTTTTGATTAAAGTAGATCGAGATAAGTTGATAATCGGATAATTAGTTTTGTTTTCCTCTAGTTCTTTTATATTTTAATGGATGGTCATCACGTTTGTTCACCATTTCAATTCCATAAGCCCACTAAAAATTAACATGGGTACTCTCGTAGGATTATTTTTACTATCTTTAACGTCAAAAAAACTCCAGAGAAGTGTTAGAATTTTCGTCTCAAAATGATTGCAGCCATATTTTAAAATAAATATTATTGATGGCAATAGGATTAGCCTAAAAGAAAATTGATATTAATATGTAATGAATACATCATCTGTGCTGTCGTCCTGATTTAACCATATTAAATCATATGAGTAAAAGTAGCATTTCACCCTGATCCACGGGAAGGATGTCAATTTTTTTTTATCTGGGCTTAGATAAGCATAACAGGACATTCATGCTTAAGCATAAGTTTTAAGACAGCTAACAAGGATAATGATTGCGTTTTGCACAATACACATCATCCAAAACGTACTGGCATAATCAGGGTAAGATGCCAGTACGGCTTTTATAAAAATTATAAGTCATGAAGTGATTGTTATTTTGATACTTTTTGCTACGTCATGTATGCAAAACCCTTGTCAGTATAAATGCTTAAAATATGAAACGAAAATATTCAAATTTAATGTAAGGTTTGGGGTCGGAAACAAAACATTGTTCATTTTCCTCCAGTTCTTTATATGGAATTAAGCGCATCACTTTCAAATAGAGGTTACGTTCTATAGTGGGTCATAACATAATTTTATGCAAAACTGATGATACTGTATTTATACAATTTATCGCGACAATGGAAGAATAACCAAACAGGAGAATAACAAGAGAACAAAGAAATAACCATTAAATTCAGTTTGACAGAGAAAGGGACCAAAAAAAAATATATGTATCAAGTTTAAAATAAATAGAATTTTTGTATTTTTTATTTAGCTTAAATAATAATAATAATAATAATAATAATTTTACACTTACCTTTGGATATTGCTATCATTCAGTTTGCAGCTTTCTTTCTGGCTACTGATCGTTCGCAAGAAAAAAAATTTTTTTCGAGATTCAACGAAAACTTCTTATATGCATTTTAACAGGTAAATCTATGCTGTAAGTATTGTATGTTAATTATGTGATGAACGATGAGGAAGAATATACATACAAGGATCAGTGTTAATAGATAAATGAAAGCTTCTGTATATACTCTCCGAGATCTCGTGACTAAAGGGAAAAAAAATACAAAAATACATTTATCAATATTATGTAACAAGTTCATATGAAATATGCCTATATATAATGATATTTCTACTCATACAACACTTCTTGATAAATCTTAAGAATTGTTTTATTGTTTAATTTTTTCATCTCTCTTAAAATTTATATATTTATTATTTTTTATCAATATTTTACATTTTATATTCATTGAGACGATTAACATAAATTTATTGTGATTATATTTTTTTCATAAATATATCAGCATAGATATAAAAGTCTTACGAAGAACTTACTGATGTCCTTCAAAATTTTTCAGAAATCCTTGTCATCTCTGATGTTCGTAAAAATTTATTTCTTTAAAATTTAATTAAGATCGGAAGAGCGTCGTGTAGGGAAAGAGTGTAGATCTCGGTGGTCGCCGTATCATTAAAAAAAAAAAAAATAAAATTAATATTTTTTAAAAAATAGAAGTATTTCAAAAATATATACGGAATTTATATTTTATTAAAGTCAACAGGATTTATTAAAATTTAAGAAAAAATATATATATAAATTAAAATAACAAAAATGAAAGAGAGTATTGTTTAAAAATCTAAAGTAAAATAATGTTTACATTATGTTGTTTCACTAATTTTTATTTAATGAAAATTATAATAAACATCAAATATTGTAACATTGAAAGTATCAATTAATTTTTTTTTCCTTTTATTTTAAGAGAAAATCCTTTAATTCGTGTGATTTTTTTCTTGTGTTTGTAAAAATTCATGAATTTATGATTTAAAGATTAGCTTAGCAAAACTAAAATTTGCATTTTGAGCTAAAGAAACTTAATATATTTATTCAGGTATATAATTTGAATCCTTTACTAAGCAGAAATGTTTACTTGAAATAATGAAGTACAGTACAGTTTTAAGTACTTCATTCAGTGATTTCATTGAATTATGAACCAGTATTCTGTATAAAATCTAAATTTGCTTCATAAAATAGATGATACACACAGAATTATTATTTCTAATTCAATGATTCTAACTTTGAAATTCGTGCTTGAAGTTCTAAACCAAATATTATTCTACTCTCCATCCGAAAACATTCCAGTCTTAATCAAAAAGTGTTTTCTTATAAAAGCTAACAGTAGTTAGTAAGAAATGACATCAATAAAATTAGTAAAACATGTTAATTATTATAATTAATTCACCAGCAGAACCACGTGATGGGCATTGTATTAGGTTTATATTTTCCTCAACTATAATGCAGTACTGTATAATATCTTGTTTAATATATAATTGCCTGAAAGGAGGAAAATTATTAATGATAAAATTATTCACAATAAACCTTTATATGAATTCCAAGATTTCTTCCTTGTATTTTTATGCAATTCTGAATGAATTCTTCTAAGTCAATAGCAACGATTACAGAAACATTTATTTCTTATATTTAATGATTAATAATTTAATGGCCAATTTTGTTATAAGATTCACAACTTTCATAAAATGCACATAATCCCCAGAAGCAAATATCAAATTTTAAATAAAAGTATCCTCAAGGGAAATTTTTAAATATTCTATAAGATTATTTCAGTTTCAAATTACAAGAGATTCATTTAATGCTGGAAATGATTTATTCTGCTAGTAGTATGTAGTATATATAGATATTTAATCATACGTAAGTATGGTACGTATGCAGTAACACTGCTTCATAAATTCTGCTGTCCTTTCAGATTATGCATTATTTGAAAAAAGAAAAATCTATAAATTTTCTAAAAGTATGTTTCTAGAGATAAATTAATACGAGTAGATTGCATTACCATACGATTTTCTATGATAACTTTCATGAAAATCGTTTGATTAGTTCATTATGAGGTCTCGGGAGATTATAATGGATTTTATGTGATTCAGCTGAATATTCATAATCATCTAAATTAAATTTATGAATACCATTTAATCATTTGAGAAATTTTGTTATTCAAGATGAACAAATCACGTTTGAATGCTATCAGGAATGTTGTATGGATAGAGTATATGTTGCGTATAATATTCGAGATCCTGAGATTGAAGAAAAAAACAATTCATAATATATTTATTACATAACAATATGATATAACTTATATATAACTTATTTTTTATTAAAGATAATCTTTAATAAAAAAATAAGTTATATATAAGTTACATCATATTGTTATATACTAAATGTATTATGTATTGTTTTTCTTTAGTCTCAAGATCTTGAATATTATACGCAAGATAAACTGTATCCATAAATATCCCTGATATAGCAGTCAAAACTTTTTGTTCATCGTGAATAACAAAACTTCTCAAATGATTAAACGATATTCATAAAATTTAATATAGATGATTATGAATATTCAGCAGCATCACATAAAACCCATTATAATATCCCGAGACCCGATAATGAACTAATCAAACGATTTTTATGAAGGTTATCATAGAAAATCGTATGGTGATGCAATCTTCTCGTAGTAATTGATCTCTAGAAACATACTTTTAGAAAATTTATTGTTTTTTGTTTTTTTCAAATATCTGAAAGGATAGCAGAATTATGTCTAACAAAATACCAAAGTAAAGTAATGCTTATTTGTTAGTGCTGAGCTAGTGTCATAAATTTCAAAAGCTCCAACGTCAGTATTGCGTAATTACGCATTTTATAAAGACAACTAATGCAAGCTCATAATATTTCAACACAGAACTTGATAGTTGGCATAGTATAAATGCCGCTTTATATTTCATCGTGTTTTTTCCCTTTCTTATTCTACTCGTTTTAGCAATTGAAACGAATAGATCGAGAGAAAATGAAACGAGAACAGATATAAGTGGATCATCTGTCATATTTTGACGCGAAATAATATCAAAAATTCTTATGAAACGCGTAATTACATTTAACATCGGAACTTTTTGGGTCTATGACATTAATGTAGCATAATAGCAAACAATAAAATATTCAAAATAATTCGTAATCTACCTAGTTTGATGTCTAGTTGGCATATTAAGATCTTTTGTAAAACTGTAATTATGCAGCAGCGCCGGATCTAGATATTTCTCATCTGAAACAACATTAGAAAATAGCACCCCTCTCCTCTTCAATCACGCACATTAATATATAAAATATATCTAATACTTTGGAACCGAGAATATAATGTCGTCAGATACTGTACGTAATCATTGAGTAATACAAGAAATGTAGGTTGGATTGGTAGATAGCAAATTTAGACTGGGATTATTTACAATTTTTAATGAAAATAAATTAATATTTGCGTTATAAATAATAAGAATAAATAAAGCATATTTGCATTTATGATATCCTGATGGCGATATGCCAATGCCGAAAAAGGTGAGGAAAACAAATATTTATTTTGTTTAGAAAGCGTTATTTAGTCATGTAAATAACAATTAATTTAATTCCCACTGATTTCTCTCTCCCTTTGAAAAATACACCTTTATGTCTTTGTAGAACGATTCTACAATACAAAATATTGTCAAGATAAATGTAAATAAGCTTGTGTGTGATATTGCAATTGCATTTTCGCTCCCTCTCATAATTTTTCCACTAAACGACTGCCTCACCCTAGATCCGGAGCTGATATGCAGTATTACCATTGAAAGTCTTTGAAACACTCTAGATAATGCCACATTAATACCAATGAATATAAATATTTAAAGTTAGATTATCCAGTTTGTTGTAACTTATTTTAGTAAATATGGTATAATAATTTAGGCAAACTTCAAGTACAATATTGCATTTAGAAGAGTTGTCATTGCTTTTAGTTCTCTAAGGTAATTAGAACTAAATCACATCTTATGATCCTATAAATTAACAACACTTTATAGGCATTTGTTCGGATGAAAATACCTAGAATAGCACATCTATTTATAGTCGGCTATAGCAGTTCGAATTTGATGAAGGTCTAACATCAGATATTGTGAAAATCTGTAGAATAAATTCGAATTGCATCATTCAGATGAATGGACATTACGAAATTAACAGATGTTTCTCGTAATTAGTAGAAACATGACTTAAAATTCAATAACGTTGATAGGTTAAATTCATGAAATGCTTTGTTACTGAGCTAATGTTGCTTATAAGGCGAGGTTAGGGGCATTCACTTTGAATGCAAAGAAG
The DNA here is from genome assembly GCA_000484575.1 of Olivierus martensii. NCBI lineage: Eukaryota > Metazoa > Arthropoda > Arachnida > Scorpiones > Buthidae > Olivierus > Olivierus martensii. The sequence goes on from AYEL01085890.1 coordinate 57,391, forward strand.
ATAAAGAGAATCCATAAATTACGTCACATTGTTAAGGGGAAATTTAACAGATTTGTGATGATAAATGGCATAGAGAGAATAAGCAAATTGTGACGTCACGCTCTAAAAATGGGAAATGACAGCTTATCTATCAACTGGAGGCGCAACGCGGCGCAAGACGGACGCGCCAGCTAGCGGCGGCAAAAAGGGTTTCCATAACTTTCGTGGTAGGAAGAACGAAAATGGGATCCAGATATTTTTGGGATGTACCTGCCTACTGGACACAGATCTTACAAATCAATGAATGCTTTCTTCATCGATTCAAATATCTAAAATTTCAATTTTATTCAATGTACATTTCATATTTCCACAATATCGAATAGTTTTTTTTTTCAAATGCAGACGACGCCATATTTTTTTGCATATTTTACGCCCCCTTTCCAATCAGGGAGATTACTAAAGCTTTTTGCATATTTTACGCCCCCTTTCCAATCAGGAAGATTACTAAGGGATGGGGCCAGTTCCAACCATGGGCTGCATCCACACCCGTGGAGGGGGTGGGCAGTCAACCACGGGCTGCACCCACGCCCTTGGAGGGCGGCCGGATGGTGAAGGACGGGGATCGTCGGGCCGGGCCCAGCACCCCGAAAAAATCTGGGACCAGATCCGGTACGCGAACCCAGGTCCTGTTGCGTGGCACGCCAACACGTTACCACTCGGCCATCCGGCCGCCCGACGACGCCATATTGTTTCCTGTAGAATATCACGTGACATAGATGACGACTAGCACATGAATTTACATCACATTTGTCACATGATATGAAGTACTCGACAATCTCTCTTAGATTTCTTCATAAATTACAATTTATTATTTAAAATTACTTTTTTAGTTTTGATTATTTATGTGTATGATTAACATTTTTCAAAGGAATAACTTTTGAACTAAAGTACCGTGCTATATATTATTAGAATTTTTTAATGTGCAACAAAATCTGTATTCGGAAAACTTGAAAAACGTTGAAACAATTGGAAAAAAAAACACTCTCTGCTCCAATTTCGACCATTTCCTGCCCTCTAATAGATTCAGATCTGGAGATACAGCGGACTATTCTTCACTGAAGACGTGCTTGGTTAGCCACCTCTGGGCAATTTTGGCTTTGTGCGATGGAGCAGTCTTGTTGAAAAGATCAACTGATATGGTAGAAAAATCAATGTTCACTAGATTTACAATCGATCCTAGAATTTCTTCCATGTACTTCTTTGCGTCCACTTTCACTCCCTGCAGTTACAAAGTGTAACTTCCTCTTTCCATGTCAACTGATTCCACATCACACTATCACTGAAGCTGGCTTCTGGTACTTTTTCTAAACTTCTGGGATCTCTTCTCTTGATTTAGCGTTAACACGGTCGTTTTGCTTGTTAAACTATTGCTCAACAGTGAAGATTTTCTCATCAGTGAAAAGAATGTCTTTGTAGCCATTACCAGCGTACTGCTTCAATAATGCCCGACTTCTCATGATTCGATTATTCTTTTGCTGCTTCTTAAAATTGCATATTCCTAACTTTAAAATTTTAAGTTTAAAGGTCTTGTTTTAGGAAAATATTGTGAATGAATGCCAAAGGCCATTAATGCTCTAAGTGCACGAATTCAACGAAATCCTTGACGAAATTGTGAATAAATATGTCAACAGTTTGGATGACCATCCGAACTGTTGACATATTCATTCACAATTTCGGCAAGGATTTCGTTGTATTCGTGAACGTAGATCATTAATGGCCTTTGGCGTTCTTTTCGTTCTCGGTCTACTGGAACATTTTATGTCCCTAATTTCGCCTATCTCCATATATCTACTTACATCATCATATATCATCCTTCTTCGAATTCCCGTGTTTCTTGGCAAATTAGAAATTTCTCAAAATGGTCTTTTTTCTATTAATTGTGGCAGCAAAATTGCGAGCCGAAAAGATTGTTTTCGCGACATTTTTTTTCGATTGAAGATTTTGGAATAATCTTTTATTTACAATAAGGTAACATAGCTACCAAGGCAAGTCAGGTGCGGCCTGCACTTGCCTTTGTAGGATCTTCAAATTTGAAACTGTTTGGTCTGGAAGACAGATGATGAAAAAGGACGAAAGGGAGAAAGGAAATGTTCAGAATAATCCGCGTTGTTTATTAATGCTTTCAAAACAAAGATTTCAATTTTACAGGTTTTACAGAGCGTAAAAAATTCATTTGCCCCGAATACATAAACAGTTACGACTCTGACTGGCATTTTCGCAGGGATAGAAGAAGATATCACAAAAATGTAATAATTGATTTGTAATACACCAAACAATAAAAATATTTTAAACGCTTTTAACCAGATGGTGACTAATATTTAATCATTAAAAAGTATTTGTTGCCATATTTAAATATCTAGAATAAAAATGAACCATTATAAAAAATATATAAAATATTTTAATGCATAATTTCTTGAGATATTTTCCAGTCTATCTAAAAACATACAGAAAAAAATCAATCGCATAAGATTATACTTAAAAATTTTCAATTGCATACATCATTTACATCATTTACAAACATCATTTACAAACAGCAAACAGCAAATAGTTTCAGAGATATTGCTTTTTCTGTTTCGAACGGTTCCAGCTCGTAACTAATGTTCCATAAAGCAATAGGTATATATCAGATAATAAAGAATGATCCCATAAAATTTAAATTCTTTACAATGTTTGGAGATTTTCTGATATTTTGATAAAGTGAACAAACAATATATAGTCAGTTCTTCGTAAAAGATAACTTAAAAATACAAAAATAATTTTTTGTGTGATTTAACGCTGATTTCCACGCAATAGGTACTAAGAGGCTTGCACCTATGAGTAGAAATCGCGCGATAATGCATCTGTCTCCATCCTGGAAGATTAAAATTGATTCCGATAGGGTACTAAGAATCTTGCACCTATGGGTAGAAATCGCGCGATAATGCATCTGTCTCCATCCTGGAAGATTAAAATTGATTCCGATACTGCATCTTTAGATATTTTTCAAGAATTCCAAATTCAGCTCGTCAATTCACATCCTTCATTCATCTATGGGTCAACATATAATTAATATAGACTAATATAGAAATGGTTAAGAAATTAAGAATAATATTTATTTATAATGGACGTATTTGATGGAAATGCAAAAATAAATCAGGAATTTCAAATGAATAGGACTCAATACATTTAACTGAATGTCAAAAATAGGAGTTTGAACAAACCATATGTTGACACCAAGGTCGACATAATTTACTGTTGGTCATACTGATAATTTTTTTATTGTTCAAGGTGTAAGTATAAACTAAAGAGTAAATGAAGAATTACGTCACAATGACTTAATAATAGATCTCTCGAAACTAATATCATATAAGATCGGAAAACCATTCGTGACGTCAATAGATGCCATTTTGACATCTATTGACGTCACAACTATATTGTTACACATTAATTGGGTATCAGCGTCATAGTATAATTACCAATTATATGTATATATATTTATACACGTGTATGCATGAAATTTGCATAACAGGAAAATTGAAAATAAGATTAAAAAGCTACTTTAATAATTTATAATAAACATATATTTGGTTAAATTTTAGCAAAAAAGTTTTGTAAGATTCGACTTAGTAACTTTACAATTTGATTTGTAAGCAATTTTAAATTTATTTGTAAAGCTACCACTAACAAATATCAATATCAGAAATCTTACTCTTTAAATAATCATTTTTGCAGAAGACTTTTAATGATTAAACAATACTATTTTGTAAGATTCGACTTAGTAACTTTACAATTTGATTTCTAAGCAATTTTAAATTTATTTGTAAAGCTACTACTAACAAATATCAATATGAGAAATCTTACTCTTTAAATAATCATTTTTGCAGAAGACTTTTAATGATTAAACAATACTTCTGCAAAAATCATTTTATTAAAAAATTAGTTGCTATATTCACTCATTCTCTTACTTTTTAAAGATTTCAGAATCATTTATATCTAAATTAAAGTCTAACTTGTGTACTTTATTAAATAGATATACAGATAATACTCGACTTAGGACGATTCGCACTTATGACGGACAAAAAGTATTACAAAATATTCTCTGATTCAACTTTGCCGCTTGCATATACCTACAAATATCAAATTTTTTTTGTATACACATCGCAGCATCGCCATTAATCCGCAAAGAAAGCCTTACTACTGTATCTCGTCGTAACTCTGTCATGTCCACTAAGAGAAATAATACTATTGATGAAACTTCCAACATAAAAAAAAGGCGAGGAAAGCTTTATTTAACCGTTTTAAGTTAAATAGAAACATAATTTATGAAAATATTAAAACAGAAATCAAGCAAATCAAGAATTAAAAAAGTCCTCGACTTACGACGGAGGCATTGGAACGGAATCCCGTCGTAAGTCGAAGACTACCTCTAATTAATTTCTGACATCAATATAAAATTTAAATGTTTTAGAAAAGAATCAAGTACTCTTTACTTAAAAATTCATAAATGACATTTACCTTTATCGCTGTCGCAAGAAACAATACTATAATTTTTCAGCTGTTCATAACATTTATATATATTTTCCTTACATCGTTAAAGATAGCCACGTGATTTTATTGTTTTAATATTTATTCTGTAAAGGAACTTAGAGACGTTACGTAATTTTATAAAATTTTTATTAAAAAATAAAAATTTATATAGACATTAATAGTTACATATCTTTTGGATTAGTTATTTACTTATCTGATTTTACAGATTGAACGTTAACAGGTGAAAAAACTAATCAGATGCAATCTAAAATATATAAAATATGTTTTAATACGATATCTATGCATATTGTGCTCGAAATATATTTAATATTATATATGAACTTGTTGCTGTATAATTGATGAACTTGTTTGCTATGGAGCTAATCATGAGAAAGCTGCTAAATAATATTATTTATGGAATTTAAAAATTTATAATTATCTGTTAACATGTATAATTGATGAACTTGTTTGCTATGGAGCTAGTAATGAGAAAGCTGCTAAATAATATTATTTATGGAATTTAAAAATTTATAATTATCTGTTAACAGTTAATAATTCGAATATTTTAGCAATTTATCAGTATTGCCTTTCTTAAATTACATTAAAGACGATAAAAATGAGACTGATATACAGTAAGTTGGAAAATATAAACACGTGTCGACCTTTTTTTTCTTTAAGTTAAATAATAGCTCTATCATTGACTTAAAGTATTAAATTTTGAAAGATGAACAAGGTATAATATCGCATAAGTATACAGGTGATTTGTTTGGTACAATAATATTTTCTGAACATTAGATATGATTTTATTTTTTAAATATAATACAAAATAAAGTGTTTTAATAGACAACAAATAATCGACAAGAGAAAAATATTCTTAATATCGGCATAATAGCACTAAAATTTTTTTTTCTCATATGTACTACGTACCTATATAAATATAAAGTTTAAATGGCGAAAATTTAAAAATTTGAATAAGCAAATAAGTTGCACCATACTTATTTAACAATAGCATTTTTTTAAGAATTTTTGCGTAGAGTCTGACAGTCAACAGATGGGAAAATTAATTGCATAAGCCCTTCGTATTGTGAAATACGTGTAAAATTCTTTCAAGTGACCATATTATTCAAGTGCGATCAATGATTTTTTTTTTTTAATTTTAAATTTCAGTCGAATTCATTTCTAGCAAAAATTATGGTCGAAATGATTTTTTATTAATTAAATTTATTATACCAGGAACATAACTTTAGCAATTTTCATCGTATAATATGTCATGAATCATTATTCACGAGACTACATCAGTTATTGTTACAATCATCATGTGATTATGATGAATTTTTCGGTGGGTGTAATATCACATGATGAATCTTGTAACACGTGGCTGTTATTTAGAAGCACGAGACTTGGATTGACGTCAAAAAATATTTATAATTGGAGACAAACTGAAGGCCATTATTTGTATAGGGCGGTGTAAAATTTTGATTAAAATCACGAGACGATATCAAGAAACCATTCATTTAATCAGTAGGAAACTTTTTAACACAATATGAAGTTTTCCCTCAATTCTTAGAAGACTCTATAGATAATATTTTTTATCATACAGTACAATAAATTAAAAAAGTATTTTTAAGTAAAATTAAAGCCATAAAATAAAAAAAATGTCATCGTTCAGCATCATTCATTTGATAAAAAATTTATAAATTTATAAAAAATTAATCTTTTTTTATTCCCATAAAGTTTCTTAATTATTAAATTTTATAAAACATAAAAATTTAAATTATTTCACTTTTTAATTTTAACTTATATGAATTATTTATTTAAATATAATGTGCTCGCGTATGAGTTAAATAAAAATGATAAAGATATTAATCTTGATAAAATTTTAACGATATTTTTTGGTATTTAACGAGATAAAAATTATATATCTAATCCATGATGCCTGTTTCCATTAAAATAAAATACGCTATAGAGCTGTATAGGGTGAAGAAAAACTTCGTAAAATTTTGTGTACTGATAGGGGACCTCGAAACAAGTCGAAAATATCCAATCGAATGGTCTAAATGGCACCATTTTCGAGTTATAACCCTTTAAAGTTAGCAAATCACCATCGAATACACAAAGCGTCACGATGCGTCGCTCTGCTATTTACTACCGGGTAATAAGATGGCGAGCGACGCGTCTTGGCAACGCGACGCGTCGTGACGCTTTGGGTACTCGATAGAGAGTGGCTAGCTTTAAAGAGTTATAACTCGAAAATAGTGCCATTTAGACCATTCGTTAGATATTTTCGACTTGTTTCGAGTACTATCAGTACACAAAATTTTACTGCGAAGTTTCTCTTCACCCTGTATAATATTATATAGCCACCCTCAAAATTCTATATAAATAATCATTTTATATAGAAAATTTTAATTAAATCTTTTATATTAAATCTTAAGCCATCTTCAACTCTTACAAAGCTTGGAAGAAAATTAATAAAGTAGATTAAAAAATTTAGTTCTTTTAGTTTGTAACAAATTATCTTAAGGTAATAGGTATGCCTATATATTTATTTTTGATTTATTATCAATAAACAATGCTGTATTTAACATATTAAACATTTATGATGCCTAAATAAAGCAACAATAAAGTATATTTATTGAATCATTTTATCTGATTAATAAATAAAAATATTTTATAAGAAATTTATTATTATTTCATTTTGGTTATCATTTTTTTATTATTATTATAAAAAAAACACAAATATTATGTTAAAAATATATCTGTGGATGCTTAAAATATTTTCTAATTATAATAACATTTTAGGCAATTCAAATTTTGAGTTACATGTTGAAAGGTATATAAGTTTTAATAAAAAGGAAAAGAGTAATAAAAGTTAACCTTGTGTTTGACAGGAAAATGCACTTAAATCATGCTATGTTTCATAATATTTTATTTATTTTATAAGTCGAACAAAACGATGCAAAATTGTCCTTACGATAAAGAAAGGCCGGGAAATTTGTAAGAAAATTTTGAAAACACGATATTCATTTTAGTTTGAAAGAATGAAGGAATAGATTTAACTCTCGACTAGGAATACTATTTTTTTTTTTAGAAGGCATTCTTTTTGTCAAGTAGAATTAATTTATTTTAATTAATAATCGTTATTTTATGAAAAAGCATAAAATAAAGCATAAAGGATAATATAATTAAAAAAATAATTGGATGGTTCAGCTCCAAATTAGGTAAAGTTATCTTCAAATCCAATGCTTAGGTAAAGGTGGAAAGGTAGATGACCAAGCCGGAATGAGAGACAAACAACTTAAGTTGAAAAAAGAATTTTAATGAATTTTTTACTCTTCGATGAAAAATGAGTTTCGAGTTTTTCAATCCCTCTTCACTTTCGGAAGAATAAACTGTAAACACTATTAGATGATGGGTATATGATGTGATGATGGCATTTATAGGTGGAACCGGGATAATCCCGAAACAACGGAATTATAATATACATAGATAATTCTGTTGTCTCGGTACTATCCCTCTTCCACCTGTAAATGTCATCAATGTACTCATCACGTATTAAAAATATTGTTTAAAGTTTACTCTTCCGAAACTGAAGAAAAGATGACAAACTCTAAACGCATTTTTTATCGAAGAGTAAAAAAAATTTATTAAATTCTTTTTCAACTTAAGCTGTTTCTCTCTCATTTCTGCTTAATCACAAATCCTTTTTCACCTTCATATAAGTGTTGGATTTGAATATAACCTTATCTACTAATGAAAAATTTACTTGGTTACAGTATTTCTAAAGATATTCGCTATCAGCTATTTATTTATCTACTAATGAAAAATTTACTTGGTTACAGTATTTCTAAAGATATTCGCTATCAGCTTACTAATATTTTATCTATTGGCTATCTCGATTATTTATAGATTTTGAATTACAGTATATCCTGTCTTAAAGGGGTTAAGACAGGATTTAAATTTACATATATAATGAAAAAAAAAATTAATTTTAATTTTAAGCTTAATTTATTTTAGAAGATATATCAATTATTTTGAATCAATATTCTATACGAACCTATCTGTCGAATACACAATTAAAGAAGACGAAGGCAAGAACTACTAAAATAGGTGATGTCTCAATTTAATGACCTCCAGCTCTAGAAAAAAAAGAGCTGTTTTTTCAATGACTTTTTCAAAATTTGCGTAAACTAGGAAATTTCGCAAAAATATCAACATGAATTATTAAGTTAATTTTTTTATCCCTGATCACACGATATATCAATAAAAATTTCTTAACAAGGAATGTAAAATTTCTAGAAAATTTTTTCTCAACTTCATTTTAAAACTCGCTGTGGCCTTGGAAAGTACACATATGGCAGGCATTGTTTAATTCTTAACTTAGAATATAGAAGAGCTTATGTTATAATATCATTAAAGTACACATACGGCAGGCATTGTTTAATTCTTAACTTAGAATATAGAAGAGCTTATGTTATAATATCATTATCAGTTAAAAATTTACTTATATTATAGAGGTATCTTTTTTAATTAAACTTCAAAAATAAAATTTTATTATTACATCGATTAATTATGAAAAAAAGTTGGAGTAAGTAAAAAAAAGAAGTAATAAATAAAATTTTTTTAAATATCCAACTTTAAACGTTTACAAGTGAAAATATAAAAATATTTCTAAATTATCGAGATTTACATAAAATATCGGAATTGTTCACTACAGTGGTGATTTTAACGTGTTTTGAATGACTCACGCGGAGTACATCTTTCGCGTAGCGCACGCGAAAGACGTACTCCACATGTATTCGCGTGGTGAGAGCGGAAAGACATATATTTCGCCCGCGCCACGCGAAAAAATCTATAAAGAAATATCATTTAAAATATGAATTTATATATAAGAATATAGTATGTTCAGAAAGTAACTATACACCTATGTATATATTATAGTAATATAGGTATATAGTTACTTTCTGAACACACTGTACAATATCTTCAATCGTCGCGTCGCGTAGCATCTTTCGCTAGCGCCATGCAAAGATTAAATATATTTTAATAATATTCTAACAATATATTAAATTAAATATAAAGAAAAAAAAATGCAGATTCTAAATTTAAATTTTGTATTTCAACTGAGTTACAGATGAATAATATGCATTTTAATCCTCATAAATTGTTCCACGAAACGATTTTATAGGTTGCTGTGGAGTATTCCATAATATCCCTGATGATATGATATAAAAATAGAGACAAAATTTAATAATTTAGAATAGTTGCATCGCATTTAGTACTTTTATAGTAGATACATAATTCATTATATTATCTACTGCATTTTCTGTAATGTATCATTATTTATTTATCTATTATTTTAAAAAATCTGATAAGAAAATATACGATCGTATAGTTTTTTAGCTGAAAACATCGATAAAATACAGTTAATTTTTTAATTGAAAATTGACTAATCAGCAATCATTAATTATAAAAAAAAACAAGTCTTTTACATTAAAAAAATTGCTTTGAGAACTTAAAGTTTTCCTTATTTAAGTATTTTTTTAATAACGAAAAAAATTATTTTTGAATTTAAAAAAGTTTCGTAATGATGTTCAATTTAATTAAAAATATCAATAAAATCTAACCAAGTGAATATAAACTTTGTTTTGTACAATTAAAGTTTTTGTACTTCTGTAATTTTATTATTATTAAATAATAATTCAACAATTAAAATTTTTTCTAAATTATATTAGTTTAGAAGACAATTTAAAATTATTACTAGACCTGTTTTGTAAGATTACAAGAATGACTGCATTATTTGTTGTTACATAATATTTAGTTGTTCATGTTGATATATTATGCTTGATATTTTTATGATTGAACTACAAACAAATTTAATATTAGCTTGATGGTCAATCATGAAAATATCAAAAATTTGTAGAAATATATAATCTTCAATTTACTATTATTTTCTTAAAGAAATTGAGTAGGTATTCTTTTGATGCTAAATCTGTAAATACATCTCACAATCCTTTTCAAAAATAAATACAGGAATACAGCTACAGGATAACTTAAAATACAGTGATACCTCGGTTCACGAACAAATCGGTCTACGAACACCATTTGCGCGAACAAATTTTGCTTTGCTTTACGAATGATGCTTCGGTTCACGATCACACATGCACGGAATGCATGGAGCGCACGTGACTCTCAGTGCACAAAACCCTGAGCACAGCCTCGCCCCAGCAGCAATCCAGTTCGCCCAGCTCATATGGGTTACAGTAAATTTCAAGTACATATTAGTTAGTTTTTTTCTTTACTTAATTAAATTTATCCCTTATTATGGCTCCCAAAAAAGTTAAAATAAATTTAACTCACATTTAGTTCTTATCATTATGGTGAAAGATAACTTAATAATCAAGTTATTAGATATAATTTACCTTGTGTTAACCTAGCGATTGCTATGACACTTCTAGTAGTGATACAGGAAAAATAAAACACTTTATCCTAATCCCAAGTGTCATTGACTTTAAACTTGATAATATAATTAAACAAAGTAAAACATTAGTGATAACAATGTTGTTATATAGCGATATCATTTTTTTTTTCTCTTCTACTCTCATCTCTTCCTTCACATTTTCTTCTTTTATTTTATAAAGTAATAATACTAAGGATAAAATTTTACTTACAAAAGAAAGATTTATTTTAAATAATCTTAAAAAGATAAACAATGACGACTTTTATTATGTTACGCGGATAACATAACTGCAACCTGATGAAAGGTACGGCATTGGATAAAAGTCTATTTTTTATACACATAAAAAATTTCCATGATATAAAAACGATCATATTCACTGTGTAGTAATATACGGCAATTTATTTTCCGAACAACGACCAAGATTTATTTTATGTAAAGAATAGGACACTGACGTAATTTTCCTTATTCAGAATGCATAATTAATACAATATTTATTTAAATTTTAACGTAATGATACATTAAAGGGTATTTAAATGACAACAGTGCGATCTATTTTAGTATCTTTAATAAATTTCCTCGTTTAGTATTTGTGAAAGTTTTATTAGTTTGCATGGTGCAATAACAGAAAAATTTAAATATGTTGACTATAGTTGACTGCTACTGTATATTCGATAATTTATATATAAATAAACGTATTTTATATTTAACAAATTAACAATATATGTGGCATAAAACAAGCTTTAAGCTTTTATGCCTTGCATATAAACTATACACTATAGTAGCCATGTTAGACTATAGGGTAGTACTATACACTATAGTATTAAACCATAGTCGCCAAAACTAAACTAAATTATAGTAGCCTTGTTAGACTATATTTTTTATGCCTTGTTAGTCTGTTCTTTAGTACTATACACTTAATGTATCACTAAACACATTATTTCTAATGTTTTCAGCATTAAGAGCATTTTATAAATGATTTGATGTAGCCTACTTATTCAAGTAAGTTTTCACCTTTGATTTTTGGATCAGAATTTTCTTTTTTTTTTACAAGGATGTTTTGTTACACTAACCTACGATAAATTAAACATATTGTATTCAATTATTTTGCATTATTACAATATAAATAAATCATAATGTCAACTGAGTAATTATTTAACTCAACATCATACGACGACATTTCCTGTAGTTCAGGAAACTTTTACAGGATTGAACAGAATAAAATGTTACGTTACTCTACTTCATCTAAATAAATTAAATAATTTACTTATATTTAGGTAAGAAGCACGTAGTCAATGATGATTAACGTTATTTGTCAAGTTACGAAGAAACCTTTTTTAAAGTTACGTGACTCGAATGATTACGCATTTTATAAATATTCTTAAATTAGTTACAATGGAAAATTTATTATATTATATTATAAATAGAAATTGCAATGATAGTGTCATTTGTTATATAATAAGACATAAAGCACTTTAAACTTCCTCTAAATCGTCGAGATTGAAAGTTATTCACCAGTGAACAAATAGCATTTACATTAAAAGTTTTGATAACATTTCATCGATTAAAATTCGAGTTCAGTCGGACGAGGAAAGTACAAAAATCTAGGTCAGATGATACTATTTATCTATCGAAGAATATATTAATGCGTACATTTAATTTCGCATTAGTCATGATAAAGCATTACCACTCGAGAAATTCGATTAATGAAAAAAAGATAATCGGAGAAATCGTATTGAAGACGTGACTTACCTGTATCGTATGCCATTATAAAATAGACTAATACTGAATTACTATAAGAGGAAATTTAATAGGGATGGTTTGAAAGAGAATGTAGGAAATGGGTTAAAAGACAATGTGGAAGTGTGTACGGGTACAAATTACACGTTTTCTTTATTTGTAGAAAAATTAGAATAACAAGAAAAACGTTTGACATTTACAAATCAATAGCAAGTAATTTTATATAATTCGCTTTAAAATTATCATATTTTTAACACAACACTAGCAAACATTACATAATACTCGAACAATCTATTATATAAAATTTAAAAACTTTACTACATTATCGTAAACTTACCTTTAGCAGTTTGGTTATGCGCACGTCGAGTTCCACTTCCTTATGAGAAGCGTCACGATGAAGTCATTTAAAACTAAGATAAAAATCAAATAATTTTCCTTTTTAATCGTTTATTTAATATCTCTAATTTAATTAAAAGTTTAATAAAAAAATTATTAATTTGTTGTACTAACTTTTAAACGTCGTTCGAAGTGCGTTTTGCGATCGAGTAAAATAAACTAACTTAACTGGTTCAAGTACTTTCCTTATGTGATTATTTACGATTCACTTTACTTGTTTTATTTGTAGCAATATTGTTATTGACTCATAAGATTATTAAACTGAATTAAAGTTGAAAGGTATTGTAATCGTATCAGAAATCTGTTTATCGCTGAGAGGTTCCACTAGGAAGTTTCTCTTCTATTTTATAACTGTTAATTCTATTAAATTAAAATAAAAAAAATTCTGTTATCTAATAAAAGATATGATCTTACTTTTCTATAATTATAAATATAAGAAATATATTTAGGATTTTATAAATATAAATGAGCATAATTTGTCAATAATATTTATGAACAACTATCGGAAATAATCAGAATTGAATATTTAAATGTGATTAATGTTTTGGAAATAAAAAATAGTACTATTAAAAAATGCAAATTTGCTTTACATTATTGATTTTCTATCTGATATTACTGAATTTTGCCGTTTACAACATGTACTAACATGTTTTGACATTTGTAACTTGTTTATCAGATTATTATAAATATTTCACAAGCATTTCATTAACTTATTTGTGTTAATTATTCAGACTTATAGATTAGTTGAATGTTCATTTATAATCTTTGAATAAATTAATACGAGAAAAACATCATAATATTTACAAAAAAAAAGAAAATTATTTATAAAATTATGGTAGTCTTATTTTGTTCCTAAGTTCTTTTATTTAACAAATTTGCATTACAACTACGATATAAAACATTATTTTTTCTTATGACAACATTAAATTAAAAATGAACATTTAATCCAAAAATTTTTCTAACACTAAACCTTTACTCTATCATTTTTAGATATTATCAGTATTAACAATTTAAGCGATAAAGTGGTTTATCATAAAAACACATACAGAATCAATTTTAGGTTAAACAAGTTAATGAAATGCTCATGAAATATTTATAATACTTGTACCTGATAAATAAATCATATTTTAAATTTTAAGAGCTATAAATAATATTTTCTGTTGATAAATGTAGTGTATTTAATGAATTTTAATAATTGAAAAAGTGCTAACCACGTAATTCCATGTTCGAGTTCTTCAGAGATATGAAAAATACAAAGAAATGGGAAATAATTCGATACCTGATGGATATTCATAACTATTCCACAGCTTCAACAATGATTAGGTTAGATTAGTTTTGTTAAGTCGCCATATTGTACATGAAATATTCTACTTTTAGACCCCACAACAGACTGGCCAAAATCCACGCTGGAAAGATGAGGTTCATGGACTGGCCTGAACAAGACTGAAAAAGTGGAAGTGTGGATCCGGATTTGAACCCGGATCTTCAAATGTGATAATCGAGTAAAAAAGTATCGCACATTTGAGGAATGATGAGAAATTAATCATTATTACTAAAAAACGTATAAACAAGACATGTTGAGCAATTTATTATGTCAAAAAATAGTCCAGAAAGTTGATTATGATCAAGTTAACGCTATATTGGTAATTTAAAAATAGCTATATATTCTTTGCAAATATTGTTATGCATCAGTATTATTACATTTTATAACATTATTAATTTGTTTGTAATTAACAACAATTTGTTTTATGTTAATTAAATTTTAATAAAATTTCATAAATTGATTCAGAATTTCATATATAGCAAATATTTAAGATAATATTAAAAAATAGCAATGCAATAAACAAAATTTAATATAAGTTTTACTGATGATAATCTTTCAATCAAAATTATAAAATAAAATATTATGCAAGTTCTTTCATTAATCAATATAAATTTATGAATCATTAATCAATAATACTTGATAAAAATAGTGTATAAATCAAGAAAGAATACAATTTATAATTCTATTGATTTATAAAATTGAATATAAAAATAAATTTACAATTTCTAGACTTCCTTCTTTCTATATAAATAATGTACTTTTAAAGTGCAGAGATAAAAGGAAATAGAATTTCCTTTAATCTAAATTTAAAGAGATATTATGATAGTATTTAAACAACATAGTTTTATCCTTTAATTTAAAAAAAATTATAATGTCTATGACTAAGAAAGTTTTATCAGCTGTATTTTCCTATCTTCAATTGTTATACTCGTATATAAAAACATTTCCTATAATTCCTTAAAAAATAAAAAAATAACAATCTAACTGGTAACTGAATTGATATCGATAATGCAGTTTCATTGTATCTAAAATATATTTTCCTCTTTATATAATTTCAACTAATTATTTATATGAAAGCGAAATGCTTCAGGAGGTATTGTACGAAATAACTATCAAAAAACAAAGACTATAAAGAGGAAAATACTGAAAATTTATAGATAATTATTTTTTATAATGTCAAATATAAACTTTCTAAAAAATATTTTTTTTTATTAACAGTTATATATATATATATAATAAAATCATAAATGAAACAGGTCCGCTGGTATTTATTTAAATAAATAAAAATTTTAAAATAATAATACAAAAATTATTTTCGAAACAATTTGATTAATAAAATACCGTGTAACTAATTACAGTTAATACAAAGTTTTTATCGATTTAACTGTAATTTATCAATAATTTTGTTTCAGTTTTAAATATAATCAGTTACAATATTATAATTACAATTAAATTTGAAATTGATTGAATTCAAATAAAATGAAACCTTTTTTTAATTTTAAATGTAATCAGTTACAATATTATAATTACAATTAAATTTGAAATTGATTAAATTGAATTCAAATCAAATCTTTGTTTCACTTTTAAATGTAATCAATTACAGTATTATAATTACAATTAAATTTGAAATTGATTGAATTCAAATAAAATGAAACCTTTTTTTAATTTTAAATGTAATCAGTTATAGTATTATAATTACAATTAGATTTGAAATTGATTGAATCAAAATTAAATAAAATCAATTATTTTTTTTATTTTTAAAAAACTGATTATTTTTTTCCTATTTCGATTTTATAGAGAAAATAAATGAAAACACTTTAGTAGGAAGCGATTTCCGGCCAATAATTTATTAATATAAGATAACAATTGTCATTTACTAATATTTTATTACTTTAATTTACTCAGAGGTTATATATTTTAAATTGTTTATACTTCCTGAATTTTTTTCTCTCTGTGGACTATTATATAACTTACGAATTTTTTTTCTTTTTCTGAATTCAGTTCATAAATTTTACGATCCGAAATTGTTATGTAGTCTACGAGGAAGTAGATCCAAATACATTTTTCCTGATGGTAAATATAGATTTCCTGGGTATCATTAAACAAAATTTAAAATCACGAATTAACATTTAACCAGGTCTATTAGACCAATATATGTACATTTTTGTATACTATTTTGTTACGTTATACAGTTTAAAATTCTGTTATGGAAAAAAAATGTAAATTATATATTCATTTTAATATTTTTCAGCATATTAAAAATCCTTTATATTGGGAGATTTTCTCTTTTGTTTCTGATTTATATTCATTCCTTATCTTGCTGGTGATTAATGAGATTTTAAATCGATTGTTATACTCAGTTATGTTCATCACGTACACTTCGCTTTAAATATCAAAGATTATGTATGCAACATACAAAATCAAAATGGATAGATTTATGAGAAATCAATATATTTTTAGAAATGCTTATATACGTTGATATCAATATTTTGTATGCTAGCATTTTTTAATAAAGCAAAGTGAAAAATTATTATGTTTTACATAATTATTCTCTCGCACAATGAGCAACTCTTTTCTGAATATCATCTCACACGAGTTCAATGAGATGATATTCAGAGAAATACCTTTCTTACAAAAATAATGTTTATTTATCTTTCTTTTCGGAAAATTATCTGTTTTATTCATGAAATTACTAACGAAAACTTTGCATTAATAGAATTATTTATTTTTATTTCGAGCAATTTATGATGAACTGAAAAAAAAAATCTGTTGATACGTAGATGATTGATGATCATTCTATTCACTTGGTTACGATTTTGATAAGATATCATGAAACATTATTTGCTTTGTTTTCCCTTCAGTAATTTCCGAAACGAGATAAATTAACTGAATTGCTATTTATCCAATTGCAATATTCCATTCAACTACCCATTTCCTTAATGCAATTTAGTTTCTTTTGTGATTTTTTTTTAACTCAGTAGGTTATGTACTTTTAAAATAGTCAAATCAGCAGGTTATATACTATGCAATTTAGTTTCTTTTGTGATTTTTTTTTTTTAACTCAGTAGGTTATGTACTTTTAAAATAGTCAAATCAGCAGGTTATATACATTTTTAATCGTACAAAAATATATATATATCGTAAAACGAGTTAATATACGTATTCTATAATATCTGTATCTGGAAAGCTTAAATATAAACAATTAATTCATATTTATAACTAGAAGTTTTTACAGAAAACTCTTATGAAATATAAATAATAAATATGAATATAAATATTTTATGCATTTTTCTGTTTGTGACCTATTTATTTATTTCGCGAGCCGTAATTTGAAAACTCTGCTTTACATAATTTATAAATAATAGATTTTCATTGTTATGAAAATTTTCGCATGTAAGCATTCATATTAATACATCATGAAGAAATTTAACTTTATACACAGTGATGTTGTCATTTAGCTGGTTCTCGAACTACTTGTGGAATAGCCAGGAAGTGAGAAATGTGATCGTTAGAGCATAAGCTAAAAAATTTATGTTTTCACGATTTAAAATTCATATAATGGGATCTTTAGTACCAATTTTACATTCAGTTTTTATTATAGACTATACTCTTCAAGTAAAAAAAGATATTTTTTTATATGAAAACGATAGTTTTTGATTTAGCTATTATTGTGGAGATTATATAATTTTCAAAAAGCTATTTATTACTAAGAAAGTTCGTAGTCCTAGTTTTTTTGTAAGAAAATTTCTCTTTATTAGTATTTTTGGCCTTATAAAATCCCGAGACAGAGGACCATCTATAAGCATCTTTCTCGTGATCGTTCAAAAACATCTTATAGGTTTTCAAAAGCATTAGCAGTTAAACTAGACTTACAATTGAAAGGCAGGAAGTTCGGCCTGCATTTTATGGCTGTTTTCATAAAATCAAAAATATCAAAATCAGAAACGGAATAGTCCTTAAAAAAACAGTTCTTTTTTCTAAGGACTATTCCGTTTATATATATATATGCATTTAAATTCTTTATAACAGTGATTCCCAATTAGCTAATAGCTGTGGAACCCCTTTTTTAAGATAAATACAGACCCTCTAAATTGATTCCTTGGACGTCCAGAGATCCGCAGACTACCAATTGGAAACACTGCTCTACAATATTCTGTGCATAGATATTTTCTAAAGTACGTAGTTTGCTTACCAAATTATCTTTAAAAATTTTAAACTTAAAGGATTTATATTTGACAGAACTGATAATTACATGTAAACGAGGTTTCTTTTATTCTGTTGGCAAGAAGAGTACAGTCCGAAAAAAGATGAATATTTAATATATATTTAGGAAAAACACTATTAATTAATTTCATATCTAGAGAGGAATTCGAATCTTAGATAATAATTCATAAAATTTTAACTTTATTCAATTGGTGGTTGAAAAACTTATCTTGGTATATCTTCAATAACAATATATTGGTTCATGGTGATTAAAATAAATAAAACAAAGCTATAGCATCAAAACGAAGTTTAGTATCATCAATAATATCTTCTATCTGTATTATAATTAGTCAAACGTGGCTGGCTGGAGTCCCTTTTTCGGACGAACCACACTGCCAGACTTGGACAGTAAAAGTTGATAGTGAGCGATAAATTGTGAAAGCGAAAGTGGACTAAGAAGAACTGTGAGTTATTCTGAATTAAAGACATAAATTAGTGTTGGATGAGATAATTATCGGATTTTGTATTGAATTTAGTTATAGTGAAACAAGATTATTTTGTTTTGTGTGTAAATAAATTGAACTATACGAAATATAGCTGTATAGATTATTTTGTTTTGTGTGTAAATAAATTGGACTATACTAAATATAGCTGTGTAATAAGTGGTTATTTATTGCAAAAAATTAAAATTGATATTCAAGATGTTCAACAGCTGCTTCAACATCATATACCAGTTTGAATGACAACCACACACACTTGCATGTGAATTGAATGCTCTGTCACTAGAAAAGAAAAAACTTAAAAGAAATGCGAAGACTCTTTAACAAAGACTGCAGTGCAGAAATACCTAGATTTCCACAATGAAAGAATTAATTAAAGAATTGAAACACAGAGGAAATACAACAGACATGAACAGTAAATCGCAACATTATTTTTGATGATTATTTACTAGAACTGCTTAAAAATGAAAAAAGTAACAAGGCTATAAAAAAGCATGGTGCCAGATATAGTGAAACCATCCAACAATTTTCTTTAACTTTTTATTCTCCAAGAAGTTATAAGTATACTCAGACTTTGTTCAAATTGCCTCACCCAAAAAGACTTATAGGTTATTTATCAAAATTTAAATGTGAGCCAAGTTTCATAACAGAAATATTTGGTCATTTAGGAAGAAATTTATCTAAAAAAGCCTGGTTAAAAGAATGTCCTTTAATCATTGATTCTGTGTCACTAAGAAAGCAAGTACAATGGGATTCGATACACACGCAATATTCAAATTATTTTGAGATAACTGGACTTGTACATGAAGAAAATACATTAGCAACAGAACTATTAGTCTTCTTGTCACCTTGAAACACAATTTTAAGTGTCCTATTGCATATTTCTTTGTTGATAAGGTAAATTTAATGTTTAAGCCCAGCTTGTAAGCTCATGTCTAACTAAATGATGTAGGCATAAAGGTTTTGTCTGTTATATGTGATATATAACTGGATGGATGTGATGGACTTTATGCTAATTTAAGTACAATTGTAGTTTTTCTTGTGACAATATGAATCATCCAACTATGGATAATCTTTTTACATCCAACTATGGATAATGTAAGATATGCATGAAATGCAGCTAATGAAATCAATAATTAAGGTTTTTCTTGAATATTAGGTTAAAAATATATGAAAAATAAAATAAAAAATACACACTGAAAGTAGCTGCGGACAATTCTGCTTCAAATAGAAGTAAATTAACTAAACAAATTCTCCTCCAACATTTATAATGCTGACAATACTTAAAAAAATCAAATACTGTATTGTATTTAAAAAATATTTTGTACTGTATAACTTTCAATTGTAAACTTTCCATCAATAAAAGTTTTGACTCAATTATTGTTTTATTAATTTATTTCCTAGTAAAAACAGTGTGTTTATATTTTATTAAAGTTATGACAGCAACGGAGTTAAACATTTTGACTTTTTAATCTAATTTTGCAATAATTTAACAGACAAATCTAAAGATTCTGTAATTATTACATAGAAAACAGTTAAATAATCAAATTTAAGAGGTAATATCTTTTTTCTATATATCGTAAATACACGCTATAACGAATCTTGCCCAACAAGCCTGGAGAAATTAGTCGAGCATTCCGGCTTCACTTTTAAGCCAGCAGTTCTACCTCCAGTTATATTTAGAGCTCAATGGTTGTATCATATATATTTTATCTGGCAACAATGATTAATATTGTACTTTTAAAGTAATTCTGTTGTGCGCATGTCTAATAACAGGTTGTTTGTGCATTTGAGAAGTTGCGGTAAATGTGGGATAAACAAAATGAATTATGTTGTTGTGAATATATTAACGATCAAGGCATTCATAGTCATCTGCTGGCCGTGTGTTGCGATTGTAAACTTATTGACGAAACTTTTGAAAGGTTAATTTTAGTATTATTCATTCTATAACTTCGTTATTTATCATATATAGTAATGAATTGTCAATTTCATGCATTGCAATTGCAAATGATACAGTACTATAGTTTAACAGAATTGATTAATTATAGTTTTTATGACAAGTATGTCATGTTTAATTCAAAAATAGTAAGATTGCCAAAAATAAATAACAAAATAGAAAAAAGCAGTGTAATTTTTAGGTACAATTGTTGCCCTACTAAAGCACGGCGAAAGTTGTACAGATTGAAAGGGATGCCTAAACACGCAAAAAATCCCTAGTGGACCAGGGGTCAAAGGTCAAAGATATACAAGATACAGAGGCGGCATAGGTAGCGGAGCACGGGAATGGGGCGCGTCGCATCGCAGTCAGCTGCGAGACCAGGCACAATGTCAAACCGCATGCACCATTTGTAATAAATAGAACTTTGCGGCTCTATATCTCATAAACCTTTGATCTTTGACCGTTGGTTTCACTGGGGATTTTTTGCGTGTTTCGGCCCTGTTTTGAATTTGTACCAGTTTGGTGGTTTTTTAATAGGGCAACAATTGTAGTTTTTTGAATGTAATAATACAGGTTTGCAGAAACTTTAGTTTTCAGACCTCTGGTGTTATTGTGTAATTGGAATCTCCCTCATAGTACTTAAATGCATACATAATATTCTTGCAATTTTTTATTTAAAGTCGATGTAATTGATTATTGCATTTTTTATATTTTGATCTGGATTAATTATAATTGGCCAGCAAGGGTTTACTGTAATGCTGATTATTAATAGCAGTATTACATTATAATATACAAGTATTCCTTGACTTACATAAATAATTGCAACTGAAGAATTTTATATAACAGATTTTGTGAAATCAGAAAATTAATTTTTGTACAGAGTCAATCTCTGTATAGAGTTATACAAAGTGATCCAATAGTCCAGAACAAAATCACTCTGGGCTATTGGATCACTATGATTTCATCTATACTATGTTATGGTGTCATATTCCTCTCTGGTGAAAGCACAGCAATGCCACATGTTACTATACAATATCATACCAATAATAATATACTTAAGATCAACATACAATACACCAATAAATAAATAAATTAATTAGTACGATCTTTTAACTGTTGTAAACCAACATGTTTGGACTTGTATCTTGCAAATATAATAAATTTTTATGTTCTATACTTCAAAAAAAGAAATTTGGAAAATTTTTTACTTAAATTTGGATTTATGGAGGTCAAATATAGATTAGTTGAGGTATACCTCTATATTATATAAATGTATTATATTATGATAACTATTGTCTCCCTCCTGTCTTGTGTGTAACTTAGAGATTAGATAAGATATTCAAAGATTACTATCTACTCTAAAACAAATTAAAACAGTCATAGGCTCTCTTCAGCAGTTGAAGAGCTTGTGACTTTTAACCAATAAGTTAGGACATGCTTGCCTAAATATTTCATTTGTCTGATTTCCATTTTCTCAAATCCTACCTGCTTAATTCCCATTTGCCTGATTCGGTTTTGCCCAAATTACAGTTGCTCAATCATGCTTTCCCAATTCCAATTTCCCAAATTGCACTTCCCCACTTCCCATTTGCTTGAATATTTGCATAGTTCCTAATTGCTCAATTCCAAATACTGAAAAAGTTGAATTGAAACAAATTTTTCTTTCAGTTTTTGACTTTAATTATTAATCTTAAAAATAGTGCATTGAGTTTAAATTGAATAGAATTTGCAAATTTAGTTTGTAAAATATTGTTAATTAGAAATAAATGCTCTTAAAAGATTTATGTAGTGTAATTTTTTTTGTCACTTTCAAGTTTTATTTTCACTTATTTATCTCTCAAAATTTATTGTTTTTCAAATAATTACCTTTCCTAAAAATGTCAACGGTTATATATTTATTAAGCTATATAACTTTGTTTGCTTGATATATGATTATACTTATAAAATTACATTTAATTGTTTGTAAATGCCATGTAATAATTTTGAAAATAAATAAAATTTTAATATATTAATAATAATGAGAAAATTATTCAAGATAGATGTGTATTGATATAGAACTATCATAGAAATAACTGACTTAGAGCTAGTTGAATTAGATTCATGTGCACCAGATTCCAGCCTGCCACCATTAGTTTTATTTATTCTAGATTTATTTTTTAATTAATGCATTACAAAAATGAAACTTAGTTGATGAATATTTAAATGCATTATTCTATATTTTCTAAGTAAGTTTAACCCAGATATTAAAAGAACAAATAAAATAATCACAGTCAAATAATACTGGTAATTTTATTGATAACTAAATATTTTATTAAATTATTTTCCTAGTGATGGCCAAATTATTTTAATTTGATTCTAAAAAAACTTTAGTCTAAAATTTGTGTAAGTGTGATTTGATCAACTGGGAATTGGGCAAGTGACATTTGAGAAAACATGGCTATGCCAATCTATATATACTGTAGTGTATAAATGATTTTAATTTCATCATAATTATATAAGAATTTACATGAATCTGATTTATATAATGTTTCCAGAAATTAAGTTGAAGAGTGCTTGTAGATATAAAATAAATTGGCTTGGCAGTTTTCTTGTATTTATAAATATAAAATAAATAATAATTGATTAATTAAGAAATAAATTATCATAATAGAAAATGATTATTTGTAATATATTTACTTCATTTTTCAATGGTTTTTCAAGTATATAAAACTATTTAATTTCATAAATCAATCATTATACATTATTTCAGATATATAAATCTCTAATATATTTAATTACAACTAGCCAATTAGCAGGAATCAATATACTCAAAGACAAATTACTTTATCAAATACAAAATAGTGCTTTTGGAATTCTTATATTCCCTCTTCAACTTTATACAACAAAAATAATTTCTATACTTTGTATGTAATAAAGTAATTTGTCTTTAAGTATATTAATTCTTGCTAATTGGCTAGTTGTAATTAAATAAGTTAAAATAAGCAATGAAAAATCTCTAATATATTTCTTATTTGTGTAAATTTGAATTATGATGGTATTTTGTTATTCTGTTGGAATGTGCTAACTAAAATTAATTGTATGAATAATAATTTCCACAAAAATTAAATTTATTTTTGCCAATAATTTTGCAGAATAGAGATTTTTGAGAATTACATAAATTTAAGGCAATATTTGATGAAAATTTTATAATTTTTAATTAAGTAAACTATAATAATTAGGATGTTTATTGTCTTATTATGCTTAAATTTTAAGATCACTTGGCATTTAATCTCTCTGAAATTCAAAATCCAATGATAAAAAATAGGTAATAACTATCATAAACTATTGCATTATATTATGTATAATTATATTTATATTAATGCTTTTGGAATGCTTTAACACCAATAGATAAAGTAATGGTGACTTTTTGGTATTGAAAAATAAATTAAAATTTTTCATATTAGAATTAATGGTAAATGAGTTTCTGATTTATGAATTTTCACTTAACAAAGAGTTTTTAATGTTTCAATAACCTTTGTAAATGATACTTGTAATTGTTTCATTTACTATTAGTTAGATTTTCAAGAAAGTTTGATTTTATGTGAATATTGCAATCTATAATTTGAAAAATCTAATTACTGTAATTATATTATATCAGATATTTTCTTTTTTTGTAAAAGCATTATTATTGATGTATATAAAAACAAACAGCACTAATCAAAAGAAAAAATTTATTTTATTAAAACATTTTCAACCTCATGAGTAGGTATGTTTCTGAAATAAATTTTTCTTCTTCCTGATTAATGCTGTTTGTTTTTTACATATCAGTTTTACATCAGAAAGTAAAGAATAAATACATTATTGTTAATGATGGTGATTTATTGACAATTTGGCTATTAAGTATTTCTTTATAAAAAATTTAATTTTTTTCATAAAATAAAAAAATTAGCCTATATTTATATAAAAATTTTAGACAGATTAATGATGATTTGCTTTTCTTATTAAATAGTAGATTCATGATTAACCAGATTGAGAAATTAATTCCTTCAGATAATCAAGTCCCCAGATGATCCACAAAATACTCAAAAAAAAATTAGAATTATGGGCAATATGCATTTAATAATAAAAATAAATTGCATATGTATATACATATATAGATAGTCCTTGACTTATGACATCCTCAATATATGATGATGATGAAATCCATTAATTCTGTGATTGATCACTTCAATGGGTTTGAATCTTTTGCTCGATGATAAGAAATATAGAAAGTGTCTTTTTTTTTTTATCTGATTCTTGTAGTTTTGTATTGTTTATGTTTATTAAGACAATGTATAGTGTCATAGTAAACATTAGAAGTAAGAAATCCATAAATTTTAGGCATTTTCTGACTTACAATGATAGTTCAAAACCAAACCCGATCATAAGTCAAGGACTATCTATGTTATATATTCTATCACTTATTGAAAAAGAAAACAAGAACTTTTTATCTGTTTCAGCAAGAAATTATTGCAATATTTGTAAATTTTTTTGTAATTTTTATTTTCTCAAATATCTAACAAGGAGAGGACTCGAGGGCCGGAAAACGGAATGAAACGAAATTTATTTCTGTTCCTGTAGGAATTTCTTCACTAGGGGCAGCTACTACTGGGGGCCAGGGCGCGAGCCTCTCCCAGGCCGACCAGTGTTTCACTGCTGGATCTCTCTATAGAAAGTCAAACGAGTTCCGGGGCGAATTATCCGGCTAGGACTTCCCACGGCTTGTCTACTCGGGTGCCCACCCCTTTCGACTCACCGTAGACACACCGACGTCTGCACACGCCCGTCGAGAGGTGTGGGGTCGTCTTCGCCAGAATTTCGCCAAGCATTTGGCAACCTCTTAGTTTCTCCCTGTCACAATGGACGTATCAGCCCGGATATACAGATACAGGCATAGTGACAGCCAATAAGCCCTCTCGCCACGTCAAGGCGGGCGCCCTCAAGAGGGATTTAGAATCAAGTAGGAATTTAAGAAATAAATTCTTTAATTTTGAGCAGAAATCTGAGATGATATCTGCATTATGTTGTAGACACCGAATTTACTTATTAGGTTTAAAACTATATTAACTGAAATTTTCGTTAATCGGAGGCATTTTCTTAATAAATTATAATATTATAAATCATTATTCTATAAGACAGAGAATTATTCGGTATTTACGTGTTTATATTTAGTTTAGAACGAATATATTCGCATTTCATAATTAAATTCAGTGCATCTACTACCATTTGGAAATTTCTATTGTACATTAATCAACTATACGGATAGGTTTTATTGTTTAATTTATTTAAATTTTAAAATAATCACAACTGCTAAATATAGATAGCAAATATATATATTTACAATTAGAGTCGTTAGAATATTTTCCGAAAATTATCTGTTTTTAACTCAAAATAATACGTATATTGTTATAAAAATTTAAAAAAATTCATATGTATTCTTATGCTTTAAACAATAATCCTTAACTCTCGCTAAATTTCTTCTTGTGATTTGTTCATTTGGTGTAACGTTTCGTACAGAAGCGAGAAGATGCATTCAATTGGTAATAAAGATATAACTTTGAAATGCATCGAAGCAGAGAAGCATTATTATTTCGAAGTAGCATTATAATTGCTTCCTTGAGTCTGAGTCTATGTGGAGGCACATCCATTGGTGTAAAACTGTGTAGAAACTGGGGTGGATATAAGCCCGAATCTTCTCGTCGATTGTATCCACACTATGATATATGTTTTGCCAGGCGGGGACGTAGCTCAAATAATAGAGCGCTCGCTTAGCATCCGAGAGGTACCGAGATCGATACTCTGCGTTTCCATTTATTCTTCTAAGTAATATCTCTTCAATCGATAAACATTAGAAATTTATCCGTGGAAATCTGCACTATATTAATTGTGCCACAGTTTCCATTTATTTTTCTAAGTAATATCTCTTAAATCGATAAACATTAGAAATTTATCCGTGGAAATCTGCACTATATTAATTGTGCCACATTTAAAGAATTAAGAACAAAATAAATTTCCAAGTAAAGAACGGTCCTTCCTTTAGTCTGCGAATTTTTCGGTTTAAATATTGTAGACTGATTAGCAGTATTTGCTGGAAACTTATGTCACATGTATTACAGCATAGGATTTGTTGATTTTTTAACATCCTCTGAAGCCGGAGTCAGCTGTTTGAAAACGAAATATTATTCACTTCGTACATTTCATACGTATAAAGGAAATTTCTGGTACAAATTGTTCGATTTGTTCTCTCTATTTATTCATTTATCTCAAAAGAAAATCTGAGCTGATCATAAGTACAAATTATCTAGTTTCATCATTTTCTCTTTGTTTTCGCTAAGATGCAGATATCCCGGAAAGGCTGCTTTGTGCACAATTAAAAATCTAAGTTTTAATGTTGACAGTCAGATTAAGACAGTAGTTTCAAAACATTAATTGACTAACTGTGTCTAAGGGTTCCGATTAAGGAAATAAAACTGCCAAGTTTTCCGACTCGGAAAATGTTTGCCAATAAATAATAAAACACAAATTCACAAATTATTAAAAAAACTTTTGGAGACGCCGAGTATCGATCTCGGTACCTCTCGCATGCAAAGCGAGCGCTCTACCATGTGAGCTACGCCCCCAGCTGACAGATCAATCTTCTCCAGCTGTACTTAAAACGTTTTTCTATCGGTTCCTACCTATTTAACGTATTCTAACTTGTAAGATCGAATCGCTTCCAACTTGCTCACTTTATATTTCAGATCGGGTCCAGACAAACGCCAACTTATGTTTCGAAAAACGAAACTGAAAACGTGAGTTAACTAAAGCGCTTCTCTCCTAGAAATTCGCTTTTGCCGAAATTCCATGCATCCACTTATCAGAAATCGAAATGTAGAAAATTATCGATTATAGAATTTCGAACTTACCTAAATCGATTTCAGTTTACGCCTTGATTTTAACTTATTCTTTATGAAATTTTCATCTCTCCAATAATATTCCTCTATTGATGTAAAAAAGTGTGTGTAATCTGGCTTATTCCAAATCATTCAGTTCTATTTCGATCCAGTAGGAACAACGATATATGTTAATTTCACTCAGGAATGTTTATCGCAGCTGTTTACGTATAATCGATTATAATCTGTTTTGAAACGTAGGTATCATATTATAAACATTCCTGATATTTGGATTTTTTTAAGCATCATGAAAGCAAATTTGAAGACAAAGAATATTTTTTGAAATATACGAAATTTCGACTTTCCTACATAATGGCTAAATTAAGAAGCAAATACTAAATATAAATTGCTCGAACTATTATTATTTCGTAGTCGAAAAAAAGGGAAAATGGAGACTCTGGGGATCGATCCTAGTTCCTCTCGGACGTGATGAGAGCGCTCTGACATCTGAGCTACGCCCCCGTGTAGTTTTCTTTTTCTATAAAACTTTATCAAATCAATCTGAATTTAAATCTGCTTTAAGAGAAATTGTCGTCATCGATGGTTATTTCTTATATATTTTTACAAAATTATAATATTAAAACTCTGTTCAATAAGACAGAGAAATATTCCTTAATTATGTCTGAATTTAGTTAAGAAATTATTTTATTAGTATTAATTGAATGCATCAGTGATTCAATTAATACTAATAAAATTTGGAAGCATCAGTGATCGCTTCCAAATTTTACACTGAATATTCGAATATAATTAGACAAATGGAATCGAGTGTACTGTTTAAATTTTACCTAAATTTTTAAATAATCACAACTCCTAAATAAAGATATTAAACAGATCTATTTACATTTAGATCCCTTAGAACATGTTCGCGATAATATCTGTTTATAACCGAAAATAATTTAATTCAAATTTTCTGAAATTTTTATAACAATGGGAAACCTATTGTTATGCTTTTAACAATATTCTTGATCTCTCGCTGAATTTCTTCTGGCTATATGTTCGGCAGTCTTTTATCAATAGAATAATCTTTATAATTCTTTGAAGTAAGTATTTGCTTTTAACAATATTCTTGATCTCTCGCTGAATTTCTTCTTGCTATATGTTCGGCAGTCTTTTATCAATAGAATAATCTTTATAATTCTTTGAAGTAAGTACATTATAGCTTTAATTCATTAAAAATAACTATAGATATGTATTAACTTGCGTAAATCATACCATTTCACTTATGAATCAAGTAAGAATTTAAGAAAACTTGTTAAGATATATAAATTGTTTAATTTTTAGTAGAAATCTGAGATATTATCCGCTTTATGTTATAGGCAGCGATTTTATTTATCAGGTTTATAAATAGATTAAGTGAAATTGTCGTTATCGGCGGTTATTTCTTATATATTTTTACAAAATTATAATATTAAAACTGTTAATTCAATAAGACAGAGAAAGATTCTTTAAGCAGGTGTCTGTGTTTAGTGAAAAAAGAATTTTTATTAGTATTAATCGAATGTAGCTGTAGTCGCTTCCAAAATTCCTACTCAATAATTGTTACATGCCAGATTATTGAAATTTTTAAATAACATTTAATAATATTATTGAAATTATAATATGTATTTAGAATTTGCTTATTTTAAACACTAATTTATATAATATGCAATATTAAATATTATTTCTTTTTAAAACAGATAATTCAAAACTTTTTTGAATTACCCATTTTATATTTGTACAGAAGCAGAAAGATACAAAGATATCTCTTTTTAACTTTGTTTAAAATCTTTCAGTTATATCCAGAGAATGCTGAAGAATTTATTGAATATTTAATATCTGTTGGATGGTTAGATGATGCAGCTGTTGAACTTGAAAAAATTGTAAATAAAGAAGATTTTGTTTCAAAAGAAGGAAAATCTAAATATCAAGTATTTGAAATTTCTTTTCAAAATACTTTATTTTTGTATTTAAGAATTAAACTTTATTTTTATAAAATTAAATCATTAATGAGTTGAGTTAAGATTTAAACATTTTATTTAAAATTAATCAATATCTTGTTATATGATATGATTAGGAAAATTAAAAGAACCAATCAAACTTAGAATTGAGATCATTAAATTATTTATTCTAAACAAAAATAATATTTAAAAACATCTATAATAAAGTTTGTACTGTATGTCTGAAAATATTTAGAAATGGTTATGAAATATTTTTTATGTTAAAAAGTTAAGTTGATGTTATTTTCTAACTTTGAAATTACTAATAGTATGAGGAAAAAAAAAATTATACATTTTGAATTATTACTTTTCTTTGCTCCATAGAAATAGAGAAAAAAGACTGAAACTCAATTATTAAATTAAATTGTAAAAAACATACCATTCTCTGTGTGTGTTGTTTATTTTCTGTCTGCACAATAAAAAAGTATTTATTTTTACATATTACTATTCATACTCTTATATTTCTGTTAAACAATACATTAATAACCATTTTATGTTTTTATTGAAATATTTTGTTGTCATTCTAGTTATGGAATGAATTGTGCAACCTAATATCTAAAAACCCTGATAAGGTTAGATCTTTAAAAGTTGATGCAATAATTAGAGGTGGTTTAAGAAGGTATACAGATCAGCTTGGACAACTTTGGAATTCGTTAGCAGATTATTATACACGCAGTGGCTTATTTGAAAGAGTAAGAATATTAATTATTATATTAAACTTCAATGAAATACAGCAATAAATAAATATAACTTTTAAACTTTTTTCTTAAGGCATTTGCCTTAAGAATATTAACATTAAATATTTAAAATTATTTACAAAATAAATTTATATAATTTCAATTAATAAATAGGCTCGTGATGTTTATGAAGAAGCCATTCAAACTGTTATGACAGTTAGAGATTTCACTCAAGTATTTGATGCATATGCACAGTTTGAAGAAAGACTCATCAGTGCAAAAATGCAAGAAACAAGTAAACTGGGTCCAACAGAAGAAGGTTAAAATACATTTATAAAATTTAAGCAAATATAAATGATTTTCTCATTTTAATTCAGTTAAATCTTATTTTGTAATTTTGTTTTAATTTAGATGATTTAGACTTAGATTTAAGATTAGCTCGTTTAGAAGATCTGATAGATAGAAGACCTCTTCTATTGAACAGGTATTTTAAAAATTTCTATTTAATTTAACTATATTTATCTAATGTTATATTTTTTTAACATTTTAATATTTAATTTTTAGTGTACTTCTGAGACAGAATCCTCATAATGTCCATGACTGGCATAAACGTGTGAAGCTATTTGAAGGAAAGCCTAGAGAAGTAATTAAAATTTTAATAATAATTTAATTTATATAAAATATTTTGTTTATCATGTTAAATAATGATTGTCATGATAGAAAAATTTAATAACTAAGATAAAACCTAAAATTTAATTTATAATTAAGCTAAGATAAATAAGAGAATATATAATAATTATATATTTTCTTCTTTAATAAATAAAATACTTCCTTTCTTACACACTGCAATTGGATCTATTTTCTCCCACTATTGCTGTTATAGTCTTCCTACACATGAAGTAAAAATACTTTTCTTCATCTGAACTGTTAATGTTTGGATATTTGACATTTGTAAATAGGCATCATTAATTCATACTGTTACAACTTGCCTTAGGTTCCACTATTTTGTCTTGGAAGGCACCATCATAATTATAAATATAATATACAGGGTGTATCTGTGCCACCCTTTTTTTTCTTGGAAATGTGATGAGATTGGTTATCAAAATTTTTCTCCGTATTTCCTAAGTATATTTGGAGAATAAAATGGTCATAATAAAAATTTTGTGGGCCCACCAGAAGTAGGTGCATAACGGATCAACTTTGAAATCTCCAATGAAAACATATTCCGATTTGGGCATAATTGGATAAAACTGTGAAAACAAACAACTTTTGTTTTCACAGTTTTATTTTTTACAGTTCTATCCAAATATGTCCAGATCAGCATATGTTTTCATTGGAGATTTCAAAGTTGACCCCTTGTGCACCTACTTCCAGTGGGCCCATAAAATTTTTATCATGACCATTCGATTCTCCAGTTATACTTTGGTTATCAATATTTTTCTCCCTACTTCCTACCTCATTGCATTTCCGAGAAATCCACAATTATACAGATGGTAAGATACACCCTGTATAATTGTGAAGATAGATTAGTTTGCACTATAAGTTATTACAAGAATGCTATACAGGAACAATTACTGAAATTGAAATAGATTTATAACAACTTTTAAACTAAGTTGTTTGTTTGGTTATGTTGCTGTTTTTAGTGAATCAATCACATTACATTTGCATCAGCTTACTGAGAAAATGTGGTCAGATGATAACCTTTACTAGATATCTTCATGCAAAATTTTTTTATGGTTGAATGTAGTTTAATTGTAACTTTTATATTTCCTTCAAATGTCTTTTCTTTGTTTTTTATTACTAAACTTTCATTTTGCTAATTATATTGTTATATAAAATTAATCTGTCTATATTCATGTTTGATTGTGGATTCTTTTAAAAATCTATTATTCTTCTAGATCAGGGGTGGGCAAACTGTGGCCCGTGGGCTGCATGTGGCCCTCAGAACTACTTAATGTGGCCCTCCAACTAATAGCTATAATGCCAAAAATTTTATCAATAAATAAAACGAATATAAAAAAATATCAAATCTGTTCCATATCTCAGCAATATAGTTTATGTAATTTCTAAAAAAGTAATAAATAATAATTCATATGGTAAACTGTAGGTGTCATATTTCTTATAAAAATAGATTTGATTAACCGTTAACCAGAATAAATGTCATTGCATAGGAAATACATTCAAAATCAAATAAACTTGTTTTGTCAGTCACTCAACTCAATACCTTTGGTAATTTCATGGTGTTTGTATTTAATATTTGTGCAATTTCCTAAACAGGTATGTTTTTAATTATTGTTTCAAATTTAAAATGATTAAATTATAATTTTAATATATAATTTAAAAGAATTTCGACCCTGCCAAGCTTCTCTGAAAATGTTGTTTCACTTTTTTCAGACTGCTGGCATTATTCAAACCCATGATTCATATATTTTGGCCAATGAAAGCTGATCTATTAAGAAAATTGGCTTAATTTTAACATGTCACCCTTTTATAATATCTTAGTCAACAAATGCACCCTTAGGATCTTTCTGTTTTGAATACATAATTTTCTAAGAGAATTTTACCACCTCAGACAGTTAAGTGAAGGTGGGATTTTGAGCGTTTTTTTTTTCTATTTTATTTTACGCCCCTTTCCAATCAGATAAATTACTAAAGGGCAGGATCACTTCCAACCAGGGCTACACCCACACCTGTTGTAAAGAAATCGGGCTTTCCCCCGATCTCCCGCCAGGATTCGTACCTTCCGTTTGCTTAGCCCAGACCTCCACTGTAATATTGAAATTAACACCGACTTTAACTTTTGACTGTATGAGCTAATCCAAGAATAAATACATAGCATCTGCCATCCTTGTAAAAAAACTTTATTAATAAATAACTCCAAACTTGTTAGAACTAAAAAGGAGAAAAAGATTACTTCCGACGATTCACCTCGTCTTAGCATTAGTGGGACCACAAAACAAAACACTATAAATACACCACTATAATGGTTAATCCACAGGAGACACACCAAGAACAGTTTGTTAGCACAGGACGAAAACTACAGTCACTATATGACGATCACCAACACTAATGCCAGAACTCAGAGCCATCTGGTGATGAGAATAAATACTTGTTCTCATTTACATAATACAGTTTCCTTTGTTTTTCCAAAACGTCCAGATGACACAGTTTAATCCAGAACAGTTATTAAATATATATAAACGAATTAATAAAATATTATTGAAATAAAACGTTTTCTTCTTTGGTCTTACACATGCCACCACCACACAATCTGTCAGTTGTTCCAAGATGGCCGCCCGCATCGGACGACACCTACCCATCTCCAGGTAATGAACTATGATTTTAACAAAAAGTTTACATTTAATACCTAACTTCCTTCTCATAACTGTTTCCTGTCCTTTCTTTTCTCTTTCAAGATGAAAAATTTTTTTATACTTCATACTGTAGAGGAGGATCAGATGGTGAAGGATAGGAATTGCTGGGAAAGTGTGGCTCTGGGTTATATTTCATTGATGCAATATGGTCCTTTCTCCCAAAAGTTTGCCCACCCCTATTCTACATCAATAAAATGAATGCAAGTGGTTAGGAATATTTCTCTAAGCATTTTGGATTGTACTGCTTTAGGTAGGATTTAAGATAACTTGCCACGAGTTTTCATATCTGTCAGAAACGTGATGTACAGGTAGGCCTCGATTAGTACGAATAATTGGTTCCACGAATTTCTCGCACCAATGCCTGACCCCAGTTTTCAACAATTTTCTTGATCACTGGCTGAAGTTGTTCTGTTTTTATGTTCGGATGTCTTTTATCATTAGGATAATCTTTATATTTCTTTGAAGTACGTATATTATAGTTGAAATTTATTAGAAATAACTATAGATATGTATTGACTTACGTAAATCATATCTTTTAAATTAATAAACCAGAAGTAATTTAAGAAAATTTGATATATATATGTTACCGTCAAAACCCGAAATTAGTTAAAACACGATTTGCCTAGTTGAAATTAGTTTGAACAAAGCCCGTTCGTGAATACTAGTATTAACTAGTCAATACTAGAATTCACTAAGACATTTTAGTGAATTCTAGTATTGGCTAAATATAGCAATTATTTACAGTTTTTAAGCGTTTCGATTTGTTCAGTTTATGAAAAACCGAGCTTTTCATTCTAGAATAACAATGCGTGGCCCCATTGTTATGCAGACAGGCCAAGAAAATGAAATGTATCTCCTATGCCATCTATCCCCCCAGTTGAAGTAGGAGATAATATTGTAATCCCAGTCCCGGATATGGAGAAAACCAAGGCAGATCTCCCTATCGAATCGTGTTCGGGTTACACCCAATAATAGGACTCGCGATTTCAGCATTTCCATCAAATGTTCTCCAAAACATTGAAGATGCGGACGAACTTCAGAGAGTCATCGAGATGAATGCGCGACAGAACGAAGCTGAGACCCTTGCTCAGTTTTTAAGCGTTTCGATTTGTTCAGTTTATGAAAAACCGAGCTTTTCATTCTAGAATAACAATGCGTGGCCCCATTGTTATGCTTTTAACAATATTCTTGATCTCTCGCTGAATTTCTCCTATATTTTCGGCTGTCTTTTATCATTAGAATAATCTTTGTAATTCATTCAAGTAAGTACATTATAGCTTAAATTCATTAGAAATAACTATAGATATATATTGACTCGCGTAAATCATACAATTTAAATTTAGAATCAAGGCTCATGTCGTATTCTGAGACTTTAGCCAAAGCTGTTCCCCTGCTCCACCTACTAGGGTACTACAGGGTAGTTAACGTCTGCGAAAATAATCTCGGCTTAATCATTGCCTGCAACTAAGGGTGCGGACTCGCCTGACCACCACTCTGATCCACAAAGCGAACGAAATACGAATACGGAGGACTCCTAAGATTTGCCACGCCTAGGGGTAAGAAGGCCGCATTCGTATCTCGTGCACTGTGTCGCCGAAACGACCTTTAATGGGCCGAGAATTGCCTCGGTCCACAGAGGGAGCGGAGACACAAGAGGCTGTGTATTTGCTACTGAGACAGGTGCTCATTTATCTTTTGTAGATCGGAATTGACGTTTGTAGGGAAAGTTCTTGATGCACGAAGAGGTACCAGATATAGATATTTCTTTGATGATGGCAGCTAGGAATCCGGCGATGGCAAATCGGAACTAATGATGGAAAGGTGGATAAATTATATTACAGGTATGTAATTGTATTTGTTTCTATTTAGAGAATGCCAAAAATATGATTATGAAAAAAGTATCTTTTGTAGATTGGAATTTGACGTTTGTAGGGAAAGTTCCTGATGTCCGAAGAGGTACCAGATATAGATATTTCTTTGATGATGGCAGCTAGGAATCCGGCGATGGCACACAAGGGTTCACACGTTGTGTTTGCGAGAAAGGTTGCATTTCGAAAAGATGCTTGTGCAAGAAGAAAGGAATTCTCTGTAACTCTAAATGTCATAACAGTTTTCCATGCAAAAACAAATAATGTACATCATAAATATATTTCTTCTGTAAATTTTGGATAATATGTTTATAAACTATTCTTCGCAAAAGATTAAGTTTGCCTCTAAGATTTGCAGAGAAAGGTGAAGACTTCGTATGTTTATAAATTATTCTTCGCAAAAGATTAAGTTTGCCTCTAAGATTTGCAGAGAAAGGTGAAGACTTCGTAGTAAAACAATTTATCGCACTGTGCAAAATGCAATTATATTCCTTTCTTGCATTTCTTTCCTATTTCTTTTGTAGATTTCAGTTGCTAGGTTTTTATTTTTCCCCCTAACCCAAGATTGCACGATTAGAAAGATATCAGGCTTATCCTCGTAAAAGAAATTTTAGGTAATACTAGTTTTCACTAGTAATATTCAGTTTTAACCAGAGAAATTATAGTGAAAACCAGAAGTTTCTAACAAATGTACTGAATACTAGTATTGACTAGTTAATACTAGTATTCACGAACGGGCTTTGTTAAAATAAGTTTCAACTAGATAAATCGGGTTTTAACTAATTTCGGGTTTTGACGGTAACACCTACACCATAATGTAGATAATATCTCAGATTTGTACTCAATATTAAAGAATGTTAAATATCATAACAAATTTTCTTCAATTCCTAATGGATTATTAATTTAAATGGTATGATTTACGGAAGTCAATATATACCTATGGTTATTTCTAATGAATTTCAACTATACTGTACTTAATTCAACGAATTATAAAGATTATTCTAAAGATAAACGACAGCCGAACATATAACTAGAGGAAATTCGGCAAGTCAATATATACCTATGGTTATTTCTAATGAATTTCAACTATAATGTACTTAATTCAATGAATTATAAAGATTATTCTAAAGATAAACGACAGCCGAACATATAACTAGAGGAAATTCGGCGAGAGATCAAGAATATTGTTGAAAGCATAGCAATGTGGTGAGGTATTGTTATAAAAATTTCAGAAAATTTATATTAAATTATTTTCTGTTCAAAGCAGATATTATCGGAAGATATTCTAAGTATTCTAATTGTAAATATATATGTATGCTAACTTAATTTAGTAATTGTTATTATTTAAAAGTTTAGATAAATTTAAACAATACAATTGATTGATCTGGTCGAATTATACTTGAATATTCAGTAAAAATTTTGGAAGCAATTAAAGGTACATTCAATTAATATTAATAAAAACACATTTTTTGCTACATAGACACAAACACTTAAAGATTCTTTCTCTGTCTTATTGAATAAATAGTTTTTTTTTGGTTTATTTATTTATTCTTCCACTCTACATATGTATGTAATTATGGGCAGCTCTCCTTATTCAGAAACCTGATAAATAAATACGGTGCCTGCAACATAATGCGGAAAATTTCTCAGTTTCCAACATTAAATAATTTATATATATATCAAATTTTCTTAAGTTACTTCTGGTTTATTAATTTAAAAGATATGATTTACATAAATCAATACATATCTATAATTATTTCTAATAAATTTCAACTATAATATACGTACTTCAAAGAAAATAAATAAATATGGTGCCTGCAACATAATGCGGAAAATTTCTCAGTTTCCAACTCAACATTAAAGAATTTATATATATATCAAATTTTCTTAAATTACTTCTATTTATT
Organism: Olivierus martensii; assembly: GCA_000484575.1. Lineage (NCBI taxonomy): Eukaryota > Metazoa > Arthropoda > Arachnida > Scorpiones > Buthidae > Olivierus > Olivierus martensii. The sequence goes on from AYEL01085890.1 coordinate 95,247, forward strand.
AATTTAAAAGATATGATTTACATAAGTCAATACATATCTATAATTATTTCTAATAAATTTCAACTATAATATACGTACTTCAAAGAAATATAAAGATTATCCTAATGATAAAAGACATTCGAACATAAAAACAGGACTTCAGCGAGAGATCAAGAAAATTGTTGAAAACATTACAATGGGGTCACGCATTATTATAAAAATTTCAGAAAATTTGAAATAAATTATTTTCGGTTATAAGCAGATATTATCGCGAATATATTCTAAGCATTCTAATTGCAATATGGGGGTTATGAATTAGCCCCCCGAACAGACACAGAATGGGGGAAATTCCAAGGAAAGGGGAGACGTTTTATTAAAACAAATGCGAAAAGAAATATGATGACAGTTCGATCAGCTCGCGAACTTCGTCCACAACAACAATAAATTGCTGAGAATGTTTACATCAGGTGTCTGCTGTTCAACGCATTATTATAAAAATTTCAGAAAATTTGAAATAAATTATTTTCGGTTATAAGCAGATATTATCGCGAATATATTCTAAGCATTCTAATTGCATTATGGGGGTTATGAATTAGCCCCCCGAACAGAGACAGAATGGGGGAAATTCCAAGAAAAGGGGAGACGTTTTATTAAAGCAAATGTGAAAAGAAATATGATGACAGTTCGATCAGCTCGCAAACTTCGTCCACAACAACAATAAATTGCTGAGAATGTTTACATCAGGTGTCTGCTGTTCAGTTGCGAATCTGACACCTGGCTGGGTGAACGCTCTGAGAAAAAGTAAACATCTTGGTTCTCAACTCGGGAATAAGGGTCAGAAAGGTCATGGGTATTTAAGAGCCCGTGCCACTGTCAATTGGCACTTGGTTCTCTATTACCCTTGTCCTACTGTCCACCGTTTACTCTATGTCCACCTCCTTCAGACCAAATCGCTGGCCGCTTGTGTCTGAAGCTGTTTCCTACATTTCTCCATTTCCTAGTGAAAATTTAATTGTTTCCGACCAAGCCTTTTTACCCGTGCCACTGTCGATTGGCACTTGGTTCTCTATTACCCTTGTCCTACTGTCCACTGTTTACTCTATGTCCACCTCCTTCAGACCAATCGCTGGCCGCTTCTGTCTGAAGCTGTTTTCCTACATTTCTCCATTTCCTAGTGAAAATTTAATTGTTTCCGACCAAGCCTTTTTCCACCCGTACGTGACGATTTCTCGGAATATCCGATAAGGAACAAGTTCTGTCCCTGACCAGGAAGCATCTTCAAATCCTCACCTATCTCCTCTCTCGAGTTGCAAGAATGACGATAAAGAAGTGACGTCCATTCCTTCTTTGGATATTAGTAACTTCAGTTCATCAACAGGTGTCAAGGACTAAAGACTTTATAATATTTGGGACTAAAGACCGTTAGTGTCAATGATCAACTTCGACGAGACATCATAATCTACTCTGGAATTTTGTACAGGTACTTCTCTTTGTTAAGAGAAATGTATAAAGAACTCTTTTTCATAAATAACGGAAGTTGTTCTTGTTGAATGTTGTCTCTGTTCTAACTGCCGACTCTTTTTATCCATCCTTACGCACATCTCTCACCACTCTTTATAGGTCAACGCCTGTCAACATCGTCCTCAGGCCTGCGGGCAGTGCGAGCTTTACAATTGGTGTCAGAAGTGGGATAGAAGAGATTTAAATAAGGACCGCTTATCCATCCTTACGCACGTCTCTCACCGCTCTTTATAGGTCAACGCCTGTCAACATTGTCCTCAGGCCCGCAGGCAGTGCGAGCTTTACAATTGGTGTCAGAAGTGGGATAGAAGAGATTTAAATAAGGACCCAAAGAGGACGAATCTGTGAGACAAAAATTTTCTACTCTTCGAAATGGCTAATGAGGCATATTTGGCGGCTCGAGCAGAGACAATTTCAGTTGATGGGCCAGTGACTGTTTTCGCAGGTATGGTCCCCAGTTACGTGGGTGAATCGACACAACGCGTTACCAATTTTTTTGATATGATAGAGGAAATAGCTACTTTAGCGTCACAGTCCGACAGACAAAAATTAGGAATCGCTAAATGCAAACTTTCAGGAATAGTGAGAGTGAAATGGCTAATGAGGCAGATTTGGCGGCTCGAGCAGAGACAATTTCCGTTGATGGGCCAGTGACTGTTTTCACAGGTATGGTCCCCAGTTACGTGGGTGAATCAACACAACGCGTTACCGATTTTTTTGATATGATAGAGGAAATAGCTACTTTAGCCTCACAGTCCGACAGACAAAAATTAGGAATCGCTAAATGCAAACTTTCAGGAATAGTGAGAGAATTCACATGACGAGATTTTAAAATGAAAAATATTACAAATTATCAGGATTTTAAGGTGCAGATACTAAAGAGGTTCACTAAGGTGCCTTATACAATTAGGTTGCAACAATTTCATACATGCGTACGCATGGCGAGATTTTAAAATGAATAATATTACAAATTATCAGGATTTTAAGGTGCAGATGCTAAAGAGGTTCACTAAGGTGCCTTATACAATTAGGTTGCAACAATTTCATAAATGCATACAGCAGAGAGGCGAGGATGTTCAAACATATGCCGTTAGATTGCAGTCTCTCACAGCAGAGATGCTTATAGAAGTACTAAGCTCAAATGAACAGGAGAAAGCGATAGTAGACCAATGTCAGAGAAGGGAATTAGATGAGAAATTAAGGACTCAATTTCTTAACGGGGTTAATGATAGGATAAAAAGATCCGTTATGTCACACCACCCAAAAACATTCGAGAAGGCTTTATTAGTCGCCACTCGCAAAGAGTTGTTTGAACAGGTAGTCGCCAAACCACGTCTTTATGTCGGTCAGATTAAAGAGGTTGCAGAGACGAGATCCACCGGTTTTGAGTCAGGCACAATCGAACCTCAAAAACATTCGAGAAGGCTTTATTAGTCGCCACTCGCAAAGAGTTGATTGAACAGGTAGTCGCCAAACCACGTCTTTAACTGTCAGTCAGATTAAAGAGGTTGCAGAGACGAGATCCACCGGTTTTGAGTCAGGCACAATCGAACGAAATACAAGCGAAGCAGGGGAAATAGAAACAGCGATTAAACAAATCAATGACATGCTCAATAAGTTAGAACCTCGAGTAGAAAGGACGGATTCATGGCCGCCTACAACGACACCACCCATAAAACCGATAGAACCTCAAGAATCGCTGCGTTATAGATTACATAGACCGTCTCCACACTATGAACAGGGTTGGTATCATCCACGTTACAGGCCGCCACCTTGTAATTGGTACCCACTTGCTTAACTGAATACTAGAATTAAGGTATCTGGCCGACACCAAGATTTGCATCGCCACAGATTTTTAACAGACAACAAGTGGATCCACAGCCGGACACAGACAAGCAAAATATGAATAGGATGGAAAAGCTAGAGACAATGATCAAGGACACCACCCATAAAACCGATAGAACCTCGAGAATCGCTGCGTTATAGATTACATAGACAGTCTCCACACTATGAACAGGGTTGGTATCATCCACGTTACAGGCCGCCACCTTGTAATTGGTACCCACAACCTTGCTTAACTGAATACTAGAATTAAGGTATCTGGCCGACGCCAAGATTTGCATCGCCACAGATTTTTAACAGACAACAAGTGGATCTACAGCCGGACACAGACAAGCAAAATATGAATAGGATGGAAAAGCTAGAGACAATGATCAAGCACCTCAATGACAGGCTAGAATGGACAGGCTAGAAGCTATATTACAAGAACAAGCGAACGCACAATCACCTAACACCTCACAGCTAAGAGAACTGCCTAGAAACCAAGAAATGATGTATTATGATGAACCGCTGTCTCCACAATATTATTATAATACAGCAGGGATCAGATGGCCGGATTATTATAGGCCGCCACAAAAGAGGATTCCATTTGATAAGAATGGACAGGCTAGAAGCTATATTACAAGAACAAGCGAACGCACAATCACCTAACACCTCACAGCCAAGAGAACTGCCTAGAAACCAAGAAACAATGTATTATGATGAACCGCTGTCTCCACAATATTATTATAATATAGCAGGGATCAGATGGCCGGATTATTATAGGCCGCCACAAAAGAGGATTCCATTTGATAACAGAACAAGCCAACCTCGTTTTTAGGCTCCTCAAAATCAAAATCGTCAGGAAAATAATAGATGCTCCTTTCCTCAGCCGCAGAAACAGTCCTTGATACAGGATAGAGAACGCTATCCATATTCGTATTCACTACAAATGTATGTATCTAAGAAATCTAAGACAAAGTCGGGACGTGTTGCTCCACAAAGTATTAGAGACGATAAACATTGAAAACAGGAGAAAATTAAGCTAACTAAGGGTGAATTTAAACATAATTGGGAAAAGAAAAATAATAAAAATCATCGAGAGCCGAAAATTTATGTTATTCCGACAATAAGAATAAGTGATCGTTAGGATAAACATAAGAAAAAACGAAAACTTTTAAAAAGATTCAAGGATCGAGATTTGATGACACTTCTGAGCCGAATTTAAAATGTAAGTTTAATGGGCACAATATCCAATTAACATTAGACACAGGTGGGAACGTTACACTGCTATCCCGTACATTCGTCGATAAACTCGGAAAACCGATAGTTTCACCTAGAGGTTTAGATACAGAGTTATCAAGCATTACGGGACATACCATTCGGATATATGGAACATCCAATTTTACGTTTCAAATCAGTCCATTAAAATTCAAGCATATCTGTTATGTCGTCGACCCACATATAACTACATCAAGCGACGGTATATTGGGTTGTGATATAATCACTAAACAGCGGTTGATGATATTGCTGCACGATTCGAAAATTACTTTGGCTGATGGAACTCAGATAACATTCGGAGGCGAACTATGTGACCGAAAGAGAAATAAGTCTGCACAGAAAAATGCCGCTTTTCGGATGAGAAATAAACATAAGAGTAACCCAAATAACAAACACTCAGATCAACAGGCTAGCAATAGCTGTATTGAAGCGACGATTGTTGATCTAATGCAAAAGGGAAAGACAGTTATGTCATCTAAAACAAAGAAAAAGATACTAGTGCACGCTAACCAATTAAAACCGGCATTAGCCCGGATTGAGTTCGAGCAGACTGAGGGATCAATGAAAATTCAAACACGACCTGACCCCTCGCCTGGAAGAGCTCCCGAGTTAAAAAGGAATTCTAGGCAAATGAAATGTTCTAAGATTCCGAGGAGAATCACTATTTAATAGCAAAATTAAAAGATATATCACGACCTGACCTCTCGCCTGGAAGAGCTCCCGAGTTAAAAAGGAATTCCAGGCCAATGAAATGTTCTAAGATTCCGAGGAGAATCACTATTTAATAGCAAAATTAAAAGATATAACCCCTGCAAGTCTAGGGAAATTAGAATTAGACTGCTGTGATCCTGCATGTCGTAAGAGGCAACTAAAAGGCAATTTAAGGTAGAGACTTAAGCAAAGGCTCAGTAAAGCCAATGTCTCACCACTAACTGCACATTGGTATCAAAGGCAGTAGAAATATAGCAATGATAGGATCACTGTGAAACTACACTGCTATGGAAGATAAGAATTTAGGTCGAATTTTAAAGGAACAGGACACAGAATATCGGGATTTAAAATCATTAGTAACATTTTAAAAGATATAACCCCTGCAAGTCTAGGGAAATTAGAATTAGACTGCTGTGATCCTGCATGTCGTAAGAGGCAACTAAAAGGCAATTTAAGGTAGAGACTTAAGCAAAGGCTCAGTAAAGCCAATGTCTCACCACTAATTGCACCATTCTGCACATTGGTATCAAAGGCGGTAGAAATATAGCAATGATAGGATCACTGTGAAACTACACTGCTATGGAAGATAAGAATTTAGGTCGAATTTTAAAGGAACAGGACACAGAATATCGGGATTTAAAATCATTAGTAACAATTAACTATAATACAAAAAAAAAGCGGGCACTCATTGATTTTGGTGGGGACATATTAAAATTTTATGTGGAATCTCCACTTTTAAAGAGGTTGAAAACCTCAACACACAAGTGTCATAACTAAAAACCAATCAAGAAAGTATCGTACATATTTTATACAAGTAACGGTTCTAATGACACCTTAACCACTGTTAAGGAGAACCGTCTGCACATCAAGATCCTAGTTCAAGGTCAAGAGTACACGGCCGATACTGTAAGGCTTTCTGTTCATGTTATATAGGCACACGTCCGTAATTCGTGAGGCTTTCTGCTGTGATAGCACACCCCCTCAATTACGAGACTTTCTGCCTATCTTAAGCATCTTTTTCATTTACGAAGACCTAATCTTTAGAAATGAGAATATAATAGTTAAACGTTAAAAATGGATATAAATAAAAATACATGATAAAATGATAATGAATAAAAATTATAATGAGAAAAAGAAGAAATATATATAGAAACAAAGAAATAAAATATAGATAAAGAAAATAAATAAATAAGAAAAGATAAATTAATGAATAAGTACCAAGCATGAGCTGATGCACTAGCCGATGCGTGCTACGATTGCAAATGCATGGAGAAATGGCAAGTGCATGCTATAATGCAGGTACACAACAGCAATAGGAAAAATAACATTTTAAGTTGGATGAAAATTTTAAGGAGTAAAATGGGGAATAAGATATTAGTAAGATAAGATAAACTTGCTAGGGCAACGACCTTGACACATAAATGACGTCCAACGTCCGCTCCATTGGAAAGAAGTAGGTTCTCACTTCATATTTCGTAGCAGCATTTTCTAAAAGTGTGGAGGAGAAACTGGGAGTCAGTCACTAAAGAAAAGGTGAAACTGATGCACCTCCAACTTCCTCCAGCACCAATATATATTTAGAAACATATTATCGAATTTATTCATCATTATTGTAATGATTGCACTTCTAAGTTTAAGACGCTGCTTACAAAATAAAATTTGAACGGTCACAGTTACTAGGGCAACAATCTTGACACATAAATGATGTCCAACGTCCGCTCCATCGGAAAGAAGTAGGTTCTCACTTCATATTTCGTAGCAGCATTTTCTAAAAGTGTGGAGGAGAAACTGGGAGTCAGTCACTAAAGAAAAGGTGAAACTGATGCACCTCCAACTTCCTCCAGCACCAATATATATTTAGAAACATAATATTGTCAGGTCCTGGTGGACCCCCCATTGGTACAATTGTGCCCTTAATGCAGCACGGCAAAAGTGGTACCGTTCGATAGGGGGGTCGAAACACACAAAAAATTCCTAGTCGACTAGGGGTCAAAGGTCAGACGTTTACGAGTTACAGAGGTCGAAAGGCGGCATAGGTAGCAGAGCATGGGAATGGAATGCCCTTATCGAAGCATGGCAAAAGTGGTACCGTTCGAAGGGGGGGTCGAAACACACAAAAAATCCCTAGTCGACAAGAGGTCAAAGGTCAGCCGTTTGCGAGATATCGAGCCACAAAGACGGCATAGATAGCAGAGAATATTGTCAGGTCCTGGTGGACCCCCCATTGGTACAATTGTGCCCTTAATGCAGCACGGCAAAAGTGGTACCGTTCGATAGGGGGGTCGAAACACACAAAAAATTCCTAGTCGACTAGGGGTCAAAGGTCAGACGTTTACGAGTTACAGAGGTCGAAAGGCGGCATAGGTAGCAGAGCATGGGAATGGAATGCCCTTATCGAAGCATGGCAAAAGTGGTACCGTTCGAAGGGGGGGTCGAAACACACAAAAAATCCCTAGTCGACAAGAGGTCAAAGGTCAGCCGTTTGCGAGATATCGAGCCACAAAGACGGCATAGATAGCAGAGCATGGGAATGGAACGTGTCGCGTCGCATCACAGACTGCAGCGAGGACTGGTACAATGTCAACCTCGTGCACTGCTTACTACCAACTGATTGTTAGGAGCCTAGTGTGCAAAGATTGGTATACTTCGTTTACGAGGAATACAGATTATCCCTAGTCGACAAGAGGTCAAAGGTCAGCCGTTTGCAAGATATCGAGCCACAAAGAGGGCATAGATAGCAGAGCATGGGAATGGAACGTGTCGCGTCGCATTACAGACTGCAGCGAGGACTGGTACAACGTCAAACCTCGTGCACTGCTTACTACCAACTGATTGTTAGGAGCCTAGTGTGCAAAGATTGGTATACTTCGTTTACAAGGAATACAGATTTCCAGCTTACCTCTAAGTTTCCTACTTCCCTTCCCAGATCCCGACGGAATTATACGAATGCGTTTGAGATGTCAGATCACGCAGTTTTCTCCAGGCACTGAAACTATTTGCCTCATCTAATGTCAGAACTCGCATGATAAACACAAATGAGGAGTTTAACGTTTCCTTTGATCGCAGATTGTGCGGGCGGATATCCCTTACAGCACTTCATCTTATCCTATTAACCATTCATTCCGTCCGAAGATAAAAGTCTGGCTTACCTGTGGGCGACTACGCGAAGCACAACGCGTACCTTGACTGTGCTTTGCTAGCTGGAACCGTGTTTAGCACTGCCAGAGGCAGACAACGGCAAAACTGCCGGATTGCGCGGCATCAAGAAACGCCGATATCTAGCCTGAGGACCGAGACATTTTTTTTCTTTTTTCTCTCGGCGAGCTGGTTTTTGCCAGGTCTTTGGGATTATCCCATCAACCTCTCAAATTTCCAAAATAAACATTCTAAAAATTTAGGACTGTACAAATTATTAAAAGAGGTTATAGTTTAGTTTCGTGTTGGAACATCGCTTCACACATCGATTTCTGCGAGTAAGATTTTTTTACGGGGCCTGTGGCCTTGTCGAAAGTTAGGAAGGGGGCCGATGGAAGGTTCTCGCTGGGCGGACCTCCGTGGGAGCGCGCTGATGCGCGCTGCCCAGCTCGACTCTGTCCTCGCTGATGCTCGGACGAATAATATATACATCACTCATGCCATAAATTTTTTTGCAGGAAATGTTCGACAAAACTAAGCAGAATACTTGGCATAGATTTAAAGAGAGCCCTGTGGAACCAGACCAGCAAGTCCCCTGGGTTCAACAACTTTTTAAGAGTTTCTGCACCACGTGACACCACGCTTCTCTATTGGCGACGGCGCCAGGCTAACGGAAAACGCGACGACGCGACGCGACGGCCGGCTAACGGAAAAGAACCAAATCTGTGTGTGAACCAATGTTCCAACACGAAAGGATCGTTGAAGCGAAACGAAATCAAATGAAATTTCGGTTCACAGATTTTTGCGAGTAAGTACCAGTAAGGCTTCGTTAGATGGCCTTCTCATTACGGGTTTTCCCTCCTTTCTCTTTTATATGCTCTCTCCTTCTATCGCCTTCTTTCTTTTCTTCGCACTACCAGCCGATTTTTGTCGGTCGATAAATTCTTTCTGTCTTCAATGGGACTCGATGCCGGGTCCTTTCGCTCCGTAGGTCACCTCCATACGGACTATGCTATGCATTCGTTCTGCTAGAAACTCTTCGGAAGTCGTATTTGACTCGTCGACGCGCCTCCTTCCACGGCGCATGCGTAATTCTAGACTACGTCGGCGAGTACATACTGCGCATGACGAGCAGGCAGGCCATCCAGCTTGCCTGGCTGCCCCCCCATAGGCCACCACAGGCCATCCGGCCTGCTTGGGCCTATAAGTACTAACCTATAACCTCTTTTAATACTATATTCAGGTTATATATTAAGGACCATTGGGGGCCGCGTCCGCTATATTCGTAATGGACAAAAAAAAAAAAAAAAAAAAAAAAAAAAAAAAAAAAAAAAAAAAAAAAGTTGTACCGGTAAGGCTTCGTAAGCGAAAATGGCGCGCGCGCGCCATTTTTAAAGCTCCCGCCTTACAGTCCCAGCGCCAGTATCATTATTTCGGCCGAATGTCAGTGATATTGATCAAATAATATGTAATATCTTTGGCTCCCACAAACACAAAAAAAAAAGTTCCTAGAATTGGCAACACTTATTGTGCCTCAGGCACTGCCTCGGAGGTGTCTTCGTCTTTGTTAGACGTGTTATGTAATTGTCCTGTGTAACGTTTTTTTATCCAGTAAATATATTGTTTTCATAATCAATCGTCGGTGTATTTATTTAATTCCCAACAGGTTATGGGCCCAGGATCACCGACTGATAAATATTTTATGTGAAAGTTTAGTTTTTACTTGAGAAAACACACAAATTTGCCGCAAGTTTTTCTGATTGTATTCAGCCATTGTGCGACGTGAAATAAACCAGAAGAACGATGGAAGGTGAGCCTGCTCGAATCACTAAGTTAAAAAACAGTGAAAATTGGCCACTGTGGAAATTTCAAGTACGTATTCTGCTAAATTCCAACGATGCCTGGAATGTAGTCAACGAACAATTTATCAAGCCAGAACCTCCGAGCGGTCAAGACGCCAAGGTCTTACAAGCTTTTAACGAATAAATTACAGTATGGAGGAAAGCCGACAACTTTGCTCAGAAAATAATAGCAACGACAATTACGGACCAACAATTGCTATGAAAGGATCGTTGAAGCGAAACGAAATCAAATGAAATTTCGGTTCACACAGATTTTTGCGAGTAAGTACCAGTAAGGCTTAGATGGCCTACACAGGCAGGCCATCCAGCTTGCCTGGCTGCCCCCCCCATAGGCCACCACAGGCCATTTGGCCTGCTTGGGCCTATAAGTACTAACCTATAACCTCTTTTAATAATTTGACAATTTTTAAATTTTTCGAATGTTTATTTTGGAAATTTGAGAGGTCGACGGGATAATCCCAAAGTGACAAATACGTTTAGTCGCGACAGCAAAATGAAACAATTAAGAAGTGGGAAAATAATAGCACCGAGAAGTGCAGCGCTACTATTACAAGCAGGCGTAACGATCGCGCGTCGTTGCACGCGCTGGGACGGTGCACACGCGACACAAAGTCCGTGCGCATGCGCAGTCAGATACAACCGAGGTGACATCTGCGCAAGCGCCAGAATAGCACAGATTATCGGCTTAAATATATCCTCCGAACACTTCCCAGCAGAATGGTTAGGTAGCGTAGTGGAGAAAGCGAAAGACAGATATCGCGGTTAAGTAGTGTAGGTTATGGGCTCCAAACGGGACAGTGATAGGGAGTGAACTCATAGATGAAAGAAGCGGTCTAGAGGCGAAGAGTTAGGGAGGGGGTGCTAGTGGAAGAGGGAAGACTCCGGTAGGTAGTGTAGGAGTGCTAGTATTACAAGCAGGAGTAACGATCGCACGTCGTTGCACATGCTGGGACGGTGCACACGCGACACAAAGTCCGTGCGCATGCACAGTCAGATACAACCGAGGTGACATCTGCGCAAGCGCCAGAATAGCACAGATTATCGGCTTAAATATATCCTCCGAACACTTCCCAGCAGAATGGTTAGGTAGTGTAGTGGAGAAAGCGAAAGACAGATATCGCAGTTAAGTAGTGTAGGTTATGGGCTCCAAACGATACAGTGATAGGGAGTGAACTCATAGATGAAAGAAGCACTCTAGAGCGAAGAGTTAGGGAGGGGGTGCTAGTGGAAGAGGGAAGACTCCGGTAGGTAGTGTAGGGGGAGTTAAAGAAGTGAGATTATAAAAAATTTTAAAGTAATATGTTTTTTGGCCGCTAATAGATGGCGCCACGCATAACAGGCGCGCGCCAGTGGCACAACAAATAGCGTGCGCGCATAACTTTTATCGCGCGCAAGCGACGCCACTAAATTTTCGGTCTCTATAACACGTAAATGTCTGACCTTTGACCCCTGGTCCTATGGGGTTATTTTCTTGTCTCGACCCCCCTATCGAACAATTTTTTATAATCTCACTTCTTTAAGTAATATGTTTTTTGGCCGCTAATAGATGGCGCCACGCATAACAGGCGCGCGCCAGTGGCGCAACAAATAGCATGCATGCATAACTTTTTTCGCGTGCAAGCGACGTCTCTAAACTTTCAGTCTCTATAACATGTAAACGTCTGACCTTTGACCCCTGGTCCTATGGGGTTATTTTCTTGTCTCGACCCCCCTATCGAATGGTACCACTTTTGCCGTGCTGCATTAAGGGCACATTTGTACCCCACCATTTTTATCTGTAATTTGAATTTGTTATATAATGTAAACGATCGATATTTGAGATTTGAACAATCAAAATTTAAGTAAAATATAATAATTATTATTTCACCACATTTGGCAATATTTTATACGGGGAAATAGAGTCAGAAAGTTAGTCCTAACACAGGATGTAAAAGAAGATAAAAATCTCTCTAGATATTTGAGGTTTGAACAATCAAAATTTAAGTAAAATTTAATAATTATTATTTCGCCACATTTGGCAATATTTTATACAGGGAAATAGAGTCAGAAAGTTAGTCCTAACACAGGATGTAAAAGAAGATAAAAATCTCTCTTTCTTGCTAGTTCCTGCTTACTGATTAATCACTAATTATTCATCGAATATAAAAGGGAGTTGCATCCGTTAGCAACAGAGAAGAGGAGTTTCTGGTAGTTTCTGGTCCTTGACTGACAGTCGGGCCTGGTCAGCTGTGGTCAGTTCCCTTTCTTGCTAATTCCTGCTTACTGATTAATCACTAATTATTCATCGAATATAAAAGGGAGTTGCATCCGTTAGCAACAGAGAAGAGGAGTTTCTGGTAGTTTCTGGTCCTTGACTGACAGTCGGGCCTGGTCAGCTGTGGTCAGTGCCGGGCCCCCGTTGGGCCCACCCCGCCCAGGGGACCAATGTGGAACATTAACATCACAGAAGGACTGAAGGACAGTTGGATATTAGAGTAGTGTACTGGATACAAAGGAAACATCTAAGATATCGACACCTGTTCCCGTTAATCTAATGGACGAAGACATTCCTGACATCCTGATTGAGAAAGTAACTTCTCCAATATAAACGATGCTACCGACATCCGATTACTTCCGAAGAGAAGAAAGGTCAAACGAGAAGATGATCCAATTCTACAACTCTACGACTCTCTTTCCCAAGGTATTTTGCATGCGCAACGTTTAGGCTTCTTTTCGGCTATTTCGTTACGCGGGTCGTTCACATCTATTTTTATTATATTATTGTTGTTTGTAATTTTATTATATTTTCTTTTGGCACCTGTTCCCGTTAATCTAATGGACGAAGACACTCCTGACATCCTGATTGAGAAAGTAACTTCTTCAATATAAACGATGATACCAACATCCGATTACTTCCGAAGAGAAGAAAGGTCAAACGAGAAGAAGATCCAATTCTACAACTCTACGACTCTCTTTCCCAAGGTATTTCGCATGCGCGACGTTTAGGCTTCTTTTCGGCTATTTCGTTACGCAGGTCGTTCACATCTATTTTTATTATATTATTGTTGTTTGTAATTTTATTATATTTTCTTGTTAAATAAACGCTTTTATTTTGCTTGTTTAACAAGAATTGGTCTTTTTCCGAACCTGCAACTCCGTGCCTCTTACTCATGCGGATATTCCAAATTTACCTAATCAAATCTCAGTCTCACTAACATTTGACTACAGCACCACATTGCGGAATTCTTACAATATCATTATTCATATTAACATTTGTATTTTACAATAATGTATTTTATAGATATAGGGTTCATCCATAAACTACGTCACGCTATTTTGAACACTTTTTTACCCCGTCCCTCCTGGTCTCGCTAACATTTGACTACAGCGCCACATTGCGGAATTCTTACAATATCATTATTCATATTAACATTTGTATTTTACAATAATGTATTTTATAGATATAGGGTTCATCCATAAACTACGTCACGCTATTTTGAACACTTTTTTACCCCGTCCCTCCTCTTTGTCAATATTCGTCACACTACGCTTGACCCCCCCTGATCGTGACGTAACAAATTGGAAGACACCCTCTCCTTCTATTTAAAATTTTTTCTCCAATTTTACGTAAAAAAAAAATAGAAAATAAGAATAATTTTACATTGGCATTTTATTACATATATTTTTTAGGTAAAAAAAAAAAATAGGAATAATTTTACATTGGCATTTTATTACATATATTTTTTAACTTACAAATAAACTTTAGCAGAAGTGGATACAAATGTCTTAAAATTATATATCATATTTTATCTAAAAAATGTAGCTTCAAATATGTTACATTAACATCTTTATTTTTTGAAAAATAAAACAAACGTCGTCTAATTTCAAAATAAAACTAAAAATTAAAAATCTAACTGCTCTCTTTGGTGTTCAAATAACTATTAAACAAATTCTAAGCACACATAAGCAGTCCAGTACTTTTTTAACATAACCATTGTTTTAATTTATGATAAGAGTGATAAATGAAGTCGTTACATCATCAACATATAAAAGATTTTTATAAATTTTTAGGATTTAAGTTTTAATCATAGTGATGTAAAATTATTGTATTTAACAATTTGTATACCATGACGTCACATTTGCATGACTCCCTCCCTCCCCATCGTCATTTTTTGTCACAAATCTCCTACACCCTTCCTCCCCTAACAGCATGACGTAGTTTATGGATGGACCTATATTATATTGTAATTATTATATGCACGCATACGCGATCGAGGTGTTCGGAGGACATCAATCATGATCGCTATATGCTTACGTGAAACAAGAGTGAGAGTTTGAATTACGCAAAGGAGTTAAAGAGAAGTACTTATACGTACTTTAGAAAGTAAACATGTAAATGTATATTTTATAATTTTTAATTTTAAGAATTGTTTTACTTTAATAGATGCAATTTTAAATGTCGGGAGAAAGGACAAAAAAATTTTATTGTAAAATGAATCTATCATGCCAATGATAGATCATTTCGGAAAGTTGGGAGTATTGTGAGGTGTAGCGACTTCCCCACCATCGATGTCATCCTGGGAAGTCCTCCAGATGGCGCTCTACCAATGGACCTATATTATATTGTAATTATTATATGCACGCATACGCGATTGAGGTGTTCAGAGGACATCAATCATGATCGCTATATGCTTACATGAAACAAGAGAGAGAGTTTGAATTACGCAAAAAGGAGTTAAAGAGAAGTACTTATACGTACTTTAGAAAGTAAACATGTAAATGTATATTTTATAATTTTTAATTTTAAGAATGGTTTTACTTTAATAGATGTAATTTTAAATGTTGGGAGAAAGGACAAAAATTTTTTATTGTAAAATGAATCTATCATGCCAATGATAGATCATTTCAGAAAGTTGGGAGTATTGTGGGGTTATGAATTAGCCCCCCCAAACGAAGACAGAATCGGGGAAATTCCAAGGAGAGAGGAGACGTTTTATTAAAACAAATGCGAAAAGAAATATGACGACAGTTCGAGTTGCAGTTGGGGGTTATGAATTAGCCGCCCCGAACGGAGACAGAATCGGGGAAATTCCAAGGAAAGAGGAGACGTTTTATTAAAACAAATGCGAAAAGAAATATGACGACAGTTCGAGTTGCAGTTCGATCAGCTCGCAAACTTCGTCCACAATAATAATAAATCTTTGAGAATGTTTACATCAGGTGCCCACTGTTCAGTCACGAATCCGACAACTGGCTGGGTGAACGCTCTGAGAAAAAGTAAACATCTTGGTTCTCAGCCCGGGAATAAGGGTTAGAAAGGTCACGGATATTTAAAAGCCCGCACCACTGTCAATCGGCACTTGGTTCTCTACTTCCACTGTTCAGTCACGAATCCGACAATTGGCTGGGTGAACGCTCTGAAAAAAGTAAACATCTTGGTTCTCAGCCTGGGAATAAGGGTCAGAAAGGTCACGGATATTTAAAAGCCCGCACCACTGTCAATCGGCACTTGGTTCTCTACTACCCTTGTCCTACTGTCCACTGTTTACTCTACATCCACCTCCTTCAGACCAACTGCTGGCCGCTGGTGTCTGAAGCTATCTGTTTCCTACATTTCTCCATTTCCTAGTGAAAATTTAATTGTTTCCGACCAAGCCTTTTTCCACCCATACGTGACGAGCTTCTCAGAATATCCGATAAGGAACAAGTTCTGTCCCCGACGGGAAGCATCTTCAAATCTGCACCTATCTCCTCTCTCGAGTTGCGAGAAGTACGATACATACGTGACGAGCTTCTCAGGATATCTGATAAGGAACAAGTTCTGTCCCCAACGGGAAGCATCTTCAAATCTGCACCTATCTCCTCTCTCGAGTTGCGAGAAGTACGATACAAAAGTGACAGCCTTCCCTTCTTTGGATATTAGTAATTTCAGTTCATCAACAGGTGTTCATCATCAAGGACTAAAGACTTTATAATATTTGAGACTAAAGACTGTTAGAGTCAGTGATCAACTTCGACGAGATCATCATAATCTACTCTGGAATTTTGTACAGGTACTTCTCTTTGTTAAGAGAAATGTATAAAGAACTCTTTCATAAATAAAGGAAGTTGTTCTTGTTGAAGGTCGTTTCTGTTCTAACTGCGGACTCCTCTTACCAATCCTTACGCACATCTCTTACCGATCTTTAGGTCAACGCCTGTCAACATCGTCCTCGAGCCTTTGGGCCATGCGGGCCTTACAGCAAATATATATGTATGCTATGTTAATTTACCAGTTGTGATTATTAAATAATTTAGATAAATTTAAACAGATGTTCTTGTTGAAGGTCGTCTCTGTTCTAACTGCGGACTCCTCTTACCAATCCTTATGCACATCTCTTACCGATCTTTAAGTCAACGCCTGTCAACATCGTCCTCGAGCCTTTGGGCCGTGCAGGCCTTACAGCAAATATATATGCATGCTATGTTAATTTACCAGTTGTGATTATTAAATAATTTAGATAAATTTAAACAATACTATCGGTTGATCTGGTCAACTTATACACGAATATTCAATAGTAATTTTGGAAGCGACTACAGCTACATTCAATTAATACTAATAAAAATTCTTTTTTCACTAAACACAGACACCTGCTTAAAGAATCTTTCTCTGTCTTATTGAATTAACAGTTTTAATATTATAATTTTGTAAAAGTATATAATAACTGCCGATAACGACAATTTCATTTAATCTATTTATAAACCTTATAAATAAAATCGCTGCCTATAACATAATGCGGATAATATCTCAGATTTCTACTAAAAATTAAACAGTTTTAATATTATAATTTTGTAAAAGTATATAAGAAATAACTGCCGATAACGACAATTTCATTTAATCTATTTATAAACCTGATAAATAAAATCGTTGCCTATAACATAAAGCGGATAATATCTCAGATTTCTACTAAAAATTAAACAATTTATATATCTTAACAAGTTTTCTTAAATTCTTACTTGATTCATAAGTGAAATGGTATGATTTACGCAAGTTAATACATATCTATAGTTATTTTTAATGAATTAAAGCTATAATGTACTTACTTCAAAGAATTATAAAGATTATTCTATTGATAAAAGACTGCTGAACATATAGCCAGAAGAAATTCAGCCATAGATCAAGAATATTGTTAAAAGCATAACAATAGGTCACCCATTGTTATAAAAATTTCAGAAAATTTGAATTAAATTATTTTCGGTTATAAACAGATATTATCGCGAACATGTTCTAAGGGATCTAAATGTAAATAGATCTGTTTAATATCTTTATTTAGGAGTTGTGATTATTTAAAAATTTAGGTAAAATTTAAACAGTACACTCGATTCCATTTGTCTAATTATATTCGAACATTCAGTGTAAAATTTGGAAGCGATCACTAATGCATTCAATTAATACTAATAAAAATAATTTCTTAACTAAATTCAGACATAATTAAGGAATATTTCTCTGTCTTATTGAAGTTTTAATATTATAATTTTGTAAAAATATATAAGAAATAAACATCGATAACGACAATTTCTCTTAACCTATTTATAATCCTGATAAATTAACTCCGCACATAGAACTCAATGTGGAAACAGTGGCAGATTTCTACTCAAATTAAATTAATCTTACGTATTGTAATTCAATTATTAAAAATCTACTGCTTTTTTCTAAAAGGGATGATTTCCGCAAGGCAATATATATCTATAGTTATTTCTAATGAACTTAAGCAATATTGTACTTACTTCTATGAATAATGACAATTTCTCTTAACCTATTTATAATCCTGATAAATTAACTCTGCACATAGAACTCAATGTGGAAACAGTGGCAGATTTCTACTCAAATTAAATTAATCTTACGTATTGTAATTCAATTACTGAAAATCTACTGCTTTTTTTATAAAAGGGATGATTTCCGCAAGTCAATATATATCTATAGTTATTTCTAATGAACTTAAGCAATATTGTACTTACTTCAATGAATTATAGATATTATTGTAAACATTAACGACAGACGAGCATATATATCCAGAGATAATTTAGCGAGAGTACAAAAATATTGTTAAAAGCAAAACAATGTGTTCACGCATTGTTATAAAAATTTCAGAAAATTTAAATTATTTTCAGTTACTAGCAGATATTATCTTGGATATATACTAGCAATTCTAATTGTAAATACTGTATATATACTGTATCTCCTATCTGTATTTAGCACTTGTGTTTATTTTTAAATTTAGATAATTTACACAATAAAACCTACTGATATAGACGATTTATATATTAGAAAGTTTCGAAACACTAGAAGATACATTGAATTTAATTTGCAAATACCAAAAAAAAAAAAATAATTTCCGAATTAAATATAAACACAAATACTGAATAATTCTCAGTTTTATAGAATACTATTTCAAATATCATAATTTTTAAAAAATGGATACGAATAAGTAATTTTAAATATGTTATAAATTGTCGTTATCGGCGATTATTACTTATTTCTTAGATATTTTTATAAAATTATAATATTAAAATTCTTTATTCTATAAGACAGAGAAAGATTTAATTATGTGTTTTTTTTAGTAAAGAAAGTACTTTTATTCTTATTAATTGAATGTATCTGTATTCGTTTTTAATATTTCTGATGTATATTCGAGTATAATTCGACAAGATTAATGGATTGTATTGTTTGAATTTATCTAAATTTAAACTAATCACAATTGTTAAATATATATTTTGTAATTAGAAGCGTTCAAATATTTTCCCGAAAATAACTCTTTATAAACGAATATATTTCAAAATAAATTTTCTTAAATTCTTATAACAGTATATGTATGTATTGTTATACTTTTAACAATATTCTTTAACTCTGAATTTCTTCTGATTTTTTCATCTTTCTTTTTATTTCTGAAATAACCTCTATCGTTATTCGAAGTAAGTTTATTAAAATTGAAATTAAATAGAAATAACTATATACATTCTGATCAGAATAAATCATTCCATTTAATTTAACCAGTAGATTTTTAAGAAAATGCATTATATAATATAAAATTTTTTAATTTTGAAGACAGGACCGGCTCAACATATGATCGACCGCAGCGCCGCTTAGTGGCCGATATTTAAGCGGCGCGAAACAGCGCTGGCGTATTTTGTTTTATAATGATTATTATTATTTTAGAAAGACACGATTATTTTCACACATAATTTAAATGGTGTGCCCTCTCAATAAATTTCATTATATTGTATATTTAATTCATATATCGTAAAGCCAAAATTGACGTTTATTTAGGATAAAAATTTTAATGAAATATTTAAATAGTCAATGTTTAGTTTTAAATGAAATATATTAGAGAATTAAAAGGATTTTCTTAAATAACTGATCATCCTCATTAAATATATTCTAGGCGTTTAGTTGTTTTCAAATTTTAATACAAATTATTCAGATTAAAGTTATATTTTCTAGTTGTTCCACCTTCTGCGTAATATTTTGCCTTTCAGATGAAAAAATAATTTTGAAATGTGCAGAATAAATGCTAATACCCTAGATCAGCCATTCTCAATCTGTGGCCCAGCAAGCTTTTACGTGCGGCCCGGAACGCTGAGTCATGAATTTAATAAAAGTGCGGAATTCTTCTCCCACAGCCACAATTAAAAAGTAAAAATTCTGATATTAAAAAATTTTTTTAAATCTGGAAAAATTAGAATTTTTCTTATTTGGAAAGTGCGGAATTCTCCCACAGCCACAATTAAAAAATAAAAATTCTGATATTAAAAAATTTTTTTAAATCTGGAAAAATGAAATTTTTCTTATTTGCTAGGTCCTCCTTGATGCACTCATAAAACTTTACAGGTCATAGGTCTGTTTAGAAAACACTGACCTATGGCATTCAGGAATTGAGAAGTCAAGAGTTTTTTGTAGGCGAGTTTTTAGAAATCAGACACTTTTTACGTGACACCAACCGGTTGCCGACTGCTGATATAGCATGTTGCGGTCCGCTTAATGTAGCAAACAAATGTACGCGGCCCACTTAATATAGCAAACAAATGTATGCGGACCGGAGAAAAAAAAAGTTTGAGAACTACTGCCCTAGATGATATAAAGTATTTTGTAAATAACAGTGGGATTTAAGAATTAAGCAAATTTTGAAAATATTAAAATTATTTATAAATGAGAAAAATGGCTACCAACAATATCCTCATCAGCACATTGTTGGCGAAACAATCAGTATTTATTGTTGGTCTGTGTCAGATTAACGCGCTCGTTTTTTTCTTTGCAGTGATGGAGAATTGGAAGCAGAGATTGAAGGAGAGAGAGCGGAAGTTGAGGGCTGTGGAAGCCAGCACGAATAGAATGGAGGGTGCGGCATCGAGTTTTTACACGCAGTGACCGGCAAGGAGCTCCCGCCATACAAGAAGACTTTCGAAGAGTGGCGACGTGAACGGCATAAGGCCGTCTTTCAGGAGAGGCTGGATCACTTGAGGAAGAAGTACAGGTTGGTACAAGTCCGGACGGCTTCGATTTCGGATGTAGTTGACGAAAGTTATCCCTTCCGAGATCCCGAGCAGCAACATCAGCCTGCCCCGTCTCCAGGGAACCTGACGATGCTGTGTAGTGCCAACGGGGGAACCCAAAGAGGCGTGGAGAGAACCCGAGTCTCCAGGATGGAGAGCCTGTATTCGTCACTTTTGGCGTCGTTTGGTGCGCAACGAAGTGGCCCCAGCCCATCCATCCTCGTGCTGGTGAAGAAGCGGCCGGAATGTGGTTGGATTCGGTTCACGAATCCCATGGCACTGTCCCCAAACAGTATTTTAGTATGAACTACGGGAGATAATGTCCTCCGCTAATGAAGATAACTGAAGCGACCAGTCCAGCCACATTCCTACACTTCGATTGGTGGTCCTAGCCATCGAGGTGTACATCCACAGAATGGGTGTCGCCTTGTCGTTGGTTCTGTGGCTTAACGCCAATCATTACAGTATTAAATGATTGGCGAAACTAAGAATACCCACAGCACTAAACATTCGAAAGTAAAGAAGCATTTATGAGACGGAGAGAAAATATTAAAATTTTGAAAATTATTATTTGCCATTAATAAAATATAATTAAAGCATTGACTGACTAAATTCAGCAGAAAGTTTAAATGTGTTAATATAAAAAGTTTAATGAAACATTTTTATCGCTTATTGCCGACACTTTTCTGGTGACGATTATTCATATTTTATTACTATAAAATATAGATTTTGATGGAAATCTTGTTTATAAACAAAAGAAAAATATATATCAAGTCAATTGCAAACTACTATTATAGAACCTATTGAAAATTAGAATACTGTAGGTGTTTTTAATTTAAAATGTCTAAATCGTATCTTTCGAATTCTTGTTTTGAAGCTTAAAAGCCTAGGAAATAACAAATCATGGGATATGCAGAAAACTTAATATAATTTTAATTGTTGAATAAGCCATCATATTATCTGAATCAATTTTAATAGCATGAATATTCTTATTTTTTTATTCGTCACATTACTTAATAAGCTCTATGTAATGAAATTATGAATGCTTAAATGTTCATTTTACATGAAAATGTTTTCAGAAGGAATTCTTAAAATATTTTAAAATTAATACAATAAGAACAAACAAGTTTTAACTAATTTATTTTTATTGCTTTAAATAACATCAATCTTTCTTAATTATATGCATATGACTTTGCGGATTTTTTTGTTGATGGATTTTATATGAAAATGTACGAATAAAAAATTATGACTACACTTTGAAATGTTCCTTGTTCAGCACATATATATATTTAAGCTAATTTTGATTATCTACTCTAAAAAAATTAATTGAAAAAATCAAAAGGAACCTGTAGTTGACCCCAAGGCTCCAACAGATGACTAATAGTTAACCACTTTTTTTATTTAAAGTATTGAATGAAAAAAATATAAAACGAAAAGATTGCATGTCGTATTTCATAAAAAGGCCTATAGTAGAAAAGACTTGAACAAAAGTTATCATATGGTTGAAAAAATTAAAAAGATGCAAATTTCTAGCTTATTGGTATTATTGCTTGTAGTCTGTTCTGCTTTGACTTTTCTGTTTCAATACTCATTTCTTCAAATTGAATAGGCATAGTGGCAGATGGCCATGTGGTAAAGCTGTGATTTACTACCCTGGAGGATCCAGGTCCCACACTTCCAGTTTTTCAAGAGGGGTCCGGGCTGGCCCATTGAACCCCATCATGGGTATTGGCCAGCCTGTGATGAGCTCT
This sequence comes from Olivierus martensii, assembly GCA_000484575.1. NCBI lineage: Eukaryota > Metazoa > Arthropoda > Arachnida > Scorpiones > Buthidae > Olivierus > Olivierus martensii. Next base: position 117,814 of record AYEL01085890.1, read on the forward strand.
ATAAGTGACTGCCTCCAGATATAGAATATACTTTGTGCAATATGGCGGCTTAACCTACCAAATCAATCAATCGAATAGGCATAAAGTTTCATCAGTATGCATTTCATCATGATAAAAAACAATCTCTGACACATTGACATTGTCTTTATAACTTTTGATTGTTGTCTGCTTCTTTCTTTTCCTTGTTACCTCTAGGGCTCTATCTTCAATTTATCAAGGTAAGGTGAGAAATTCTATTACCCCTAGCAGTTTATTTTATGGGCACACAATACTTTCTCATTTTCAGAGATCCAGTAGATAACCAATACACTAACATGGTGTAAATAAGCATTTTGACAATTTATATAAAAATATACAGCTAGAACACATTCTTAGGTTTAACTTAAACATGTAATTCATACAAAACATTAGACACACAATTGGATTAATCTGGATTTCAAACCAAGCTTACAAATGACTTCCTTATTATTTCTGATCAAATTCTACAATGCTTCAAATTTCCTTATTTGCTACAATAAGTGTACAAAAATTTTGTTTTCCCACATGCCATTGGTTAGAGCACATTGACTTCAAAAATTTAGCCAATAAGAACAGTTCTTATATCCTCTATTGACTTAATAAAACTACCAATAAATAGTGAGAGTGGTCAACTACTTGAGACTGATCAAGGATGATGGAACCATCTTCATTGAGGATGGTTTGTAATCTTTAATGTAATGAATGTGCATTTTATAAGTATAAAAAATAGTTAAAACAACATAATTTTGAAGGAGGGCATCTACGTAAATGATCTAAAATCATTACAGTTTTGAATTATGTTTTAAATGGTCATTTAAGAATGAAATCTGATAGCTGTTCAATAGTTTAAGTATAATATACATTAAGGTGACCAACTATTTTTGACACAAAAGGAGTACGCCGCCCGTCCAAAATTGCCCGAATATTTCTGAGTCGAAAGCCGAATGACCTTTTTTTTTAGGTCTTGTATTTTGTGTGACGTGAAATGAAGATGACCAATAATTGGTCGTCATCATTTTTCATTGGATATGGTGATTGGGTTTGTGGAAAAAACTGAGTTTTCGTCAATTGACTATATTTATTTTTAAAAGAATATGAAAATGAATAGTAATTCTAATATTTTAAATTTATATGACTTTTAATTATTGAAATCATATTTTTGTGTTGTATGAATTTTCCTGGATAATTCTGAATTTTCTTCCAATAGTGCACACACGTCAGAACAACTTGCATCCCCCCATGTTGAATTTGTTAAAACTGCAGCTAGCTTCTTTACAGATAGTTGCGATTTTTCACTGCTCCAGTAATCATTACCAAGCGAAAATACTCTCTCTACAGCTGCATTAGTGCTGGGGCAACATAATGCACATTCAATCAATAATTTTAAGTTAATGTATAATAATCATTATAGTTTTTATGTTTTTAGGAGTACGTTTGGTCACCTTAATATATATACAAAACATATTTTTGAATCAACATTAGAAAATTTTTTAAATGTTCTATAACATTAGACAAAGATAAAAATTATGCTTTTTTGGATCATTATGAAGGACTGAATAAAAATAAAGTTAATATTACCTGTTATTTAAAGTATGACATTAAATATTTTTAATCCTAAATACAGGAAGTCACCAACAGTGTTACATTTTAAAATTTTGGTTGTAATTTGAATCCATCATAACTCAGAACATGCTTTTCCATAGGCACATTATTATAAATGGAAGTTAAATTTCTTAAAACTTACAATATTCAATATGCTTTTAAAAAGTAGTAAGCATGAGGTAATGCTGAATAAACATTGTTTATTTTTTTAAATGAGGAAATTGTGTATTTTCTGCCTATCAGAACTTTACTTTTTTCTTTTAATTTTACCTATATAATGTAATTTAAACAAAGATGGAATGTTTAAGTTATTTTTTTCTGTTCAAGTTTCTAATGTTGGCTGCATGATAGAGTTGTAATTTATCACCTTGAAGGATTCGGATTCAATTTTAGGGTTTCACATATTATTTTTCAGGAAGAATCCAGACCCAGCCAAGCTCATTGAATCCCATTCTTTAACCTTTCAGCAGGGTTACAGAATCGGATGGCAAATGATCCGACTCAAACTCCACTTTAAAAAAAATCTGACTCCAGGCAGTTTAAAATTGCAACTCCACCCAAAAACCTCCAATTCTGCAACCCTGCCTTTCAGTTGATTCCATCATAAGTATTGGACAGTCTATGGAGGGGCTCTAAAAGTGGCCACTGCTAAAAGTATCAATCAGTGGCTTAGTTCTAACAACCAAATTTCTAGCAAATATAAGCAATTATTTTGTAATGCCTCTTCCCAATCAGTGGCTGACTACTACATAATGGTATTCATTCCAGATCCAAGTACAAACAGTCTACATCTGTGGTAGAACTAGTAAGACTTTACAGTAGATGGATTGATGCCAAAGACAGATCTATCAAAAATTTTTCAGAAACATGGAATCTGATAAATTGACATGAATTTAAGTTGCATGTCAATTTATTGACCTATTCAGACTCCATTCAGTATCAAGCTAGAGCCAGTTTGAATAGGTCAATCTTGGATATCTAAAATATCAGGAGGTATAACACCAAAAATTAAATATAAATATTGCATAGTGGAAATACAACATACTTCCATCCTAATGAAACTCAGATAGCTGGTTGATTGGCTGCTATTACTAAAAAATCATTGATAGTACTGCCACAAGTGTGGATTTAAGTACCGGTAATTATTGTTTTTGCCTAAAAGCTAAAAAATATTTGCAATTCTTAATTCTAAAGAAAACAACCATAAAAGAGCGGCATGTTTAATTAAATAACAAAAAAGGTTAGGTATTTAAGCCTTTTTTGCTATTTAACTTGTTTTGTTATTTTGTTCAATGCATTGCACCTTTCGCGCAATGCATTGAACAGCATGCAGAGCATTGCTTGAACTTATTTGAAACAGGAATGGGAAGGAATATCATGCATTGACTTATTACCTCTAATTATAAAAGGGCGATTTCGTTACACAATTGCATTATTCTCGCTAATACGCCAGTGATGATAACCATTTGATTTTTATTTAAAAGATAAGTCGGAATGGGGTAAGTGCAGAGCGGTTTTGCAAAGTTGGACTTTAAACGCAAGTATTTTATCCTATCATATAAATATTTAACAGGGTCGTTAACGATCACATTAATTCATCCTTGAAAATTTTAAATTTGCTACAAGATCTTACAAAATGTCAGCTACTCTGCACTTAACCCGAAATGGGGTAAGAGTGTACGTGAAAGTTGAAAAAGCTTTGAAGTTTATTTACACATGCTAATTGGCCAAGAGCAGAATTATGATCAAATCTACATAAAATGCTTTTTACTGCATTAAGATAGGTTGTTTCGTTTTAGAGTTATCCTTTGTTAAACAAACAAGGATTGAATATGAAACAAGAAATGAAATGTGAGAGGCAGTATAGTGAAATAACACGAAAAAATATAAAGTGATGTAAGTACACAAATTGTTTAATAACAACTTGTGTACTTAAATCACTTTATATTTTTGTTTTATTTCACTATATCTCATCTCACATTATTTACTTTATATCATTTTTTATTTTTATTTTATTCAAAGTAATAAAGCACACATTTTGTTATTTTATATGACAAAATGTTTTTATCAAATAAAAAATGGTTTATATGAAAATTTTAATTGTTATCTTTGCATTTATCAATCATCATCTTGACAATGTTCACATTTTGTTCATTTCTTTGGAATAATCACCCCCTGTTGGTTTTTCTGACTTAGCTGCCAACCATGTTATATACTAGAAAAAGAAGTTAATAAACAAATTAAATTATAGAACACGAAAAAATAAAATTGGATGTATTATGAGACTAGAGCAGCCTAATATGTGATTATCCCAAGGTGCTGATCCGCACTTGCTCCAGGTAATAATATTTACGGGGCAAGAGTTTACCAGAATTTTTCTCAATAAATTTTGAAATGTCAAAAAATATTATTTAATATAAACTTAAATCAATATTCTTCATACTTAAAAAAGAAAGCTCCTAATGTCAAGTTATCTTAAGAATTATTGCACTTTTAAGATCCTGTCAAAGTTGTATGTGCTGTTCGGATGTGATGCTTTTGTAAAGGTCGATGTAAATACTGGAATCGCATCATTCATCATGCATTATCAATGTTGACAGGTTGATATTAACTAGATTACTACAATATCAAATAGCAAAATTTTGCCTAAAAAAGCCCGATAATGCACTTCCCCCAACTATGCCCTTATCCCACTCCGCCTTATATATTTTTAAAAAGTATATGTTTAAGGGGTTGCAATTTGTCTTTTTGTCCGGGGCGTCATAAATGCTAGAGCGGGCACTGCTTCAGCTGATCATAAATTTGCTGATTTTTTCAATCCTAGGATGTGGAAATAGAAATTATTGTCACTAATATTTTAAAACTTCACATCAGAGAAATATTTACATACAAAGAAAAATTTTAATTTAAAAATTATTTGGAATTTTTAGATATAAAATTTATTTTGAAAAAAAACAACTAGCAAGCTTATTTGCTGATTACAAAATAATAACTGTAGCTATCAGTCAGCTTATTCAGTTAATTATGTAGAAAGATGAAAACTAGCATTGGATTATATATTAAAGAAGTTATAAACAACTAGATATAGGACAAATATAATATCACATATTGTATAACAAGATCAGATCATGATTTTATATATAGTATGTGATATTATGATTAATGATTAAATTCAGCTGAATTCAATAGTAAGAGAAATATTAAATTATTTCCATGGCATATGTTTATTTTATCATTAACCTCAAAATCTTTTTGGAACTCTCATGGACTGATACTGCAGAATAATTGCTTTTATTATTTCTGTTATGCTCTTTTGCTTTCTCATTTATGTCCTGATAAATTTGACATAATTGCTCTATTGTATTATATCTATTTTCTTTTAAATTATTACTTTTACTTCAAAAATGTTACAATATTAACATTATAATTTAAATATTTCTTATTTATATTTTTATAATTTTATTTAATTAATAGTCTAACAACATTCATATCTTAAAAATAATCTTCAGCATGTTTTAGCAACCAAACTCTAACTTGCTTCAAAAAATAATTAATATTATAATTTTATACATATTTTCTGTACAAAATCAATTTTATTCAAGAAAATTAAAAAATCTCACTTTAGACATTTTCTTTTAGTTTATTAAATAGATACAAATCATATTACTGATAATTTATAATTTCTAATAAACATTATTTTTTTCTTTAAATTTATATAATAGCTTAAAAATTATAATTTTTTTATTCTGAACTTATTTTTACTAATTCTCTTAAATAAATTTAAAAAATTTACAACAATATTGATTTTTGAAATAATTCACAAAATTAAACATTTAAAATCAACATATTCCATTATTTTATTAACCAGATAAATCATACATTTAATTTAATTTTTATTAATCAGGAACTCTAGTTTATGTCTATGATATGCTGTAAATATTTTTAGCATCTTTGTAACAAAATTGATAATGCAGCAAGATTATCATTTAGAGATGCCAATTATTGAAAATTAATACAATAATATTTCAATTAATTATATAACTGATAATCTTACAAATAAATTTTTTAAATATTTTTTAATAATTAAATATGCAATAATCTTTATAAAACAAACTTATATTCTCTAAACTAAAAATATAATTTCTAAGATTAAATAATAATTATTTAATCATAAATAATGATAGAAGAAAAAAATCAGATCCAAAATCTTATAAATTTGATTTCAATATGATCTGCATATTTATTCTCAATTCATATAATATAACAGAAAGAATGATGATATATTTCTAAATTTAAAATAAGCCATAACATATTTATTTAAAATTAATATGTAAATAGTTTAGTTAAATAATAATAATATGGATTATGTAATAAAATACATTTTTTTGAATTAGAATTATTTAGATTAATTGAATATGATAGTAGATTTGAATAGTTATTACTAAAACATATAATTTTTTTTTAATACAAATAAGTGGAAAAAAAACTTCAAAACTTTCATATCATATTTAGCACCTTTTTGTTTTAAATGCACTTCTTTAAAAAATATTGGTTAAAGTTTTTACTTAAATTATTCATTAATTTACTTTTAAGAATAAAACGAATTTAAACCCAATATATTATAGCTATGTAATAGTAATATTTATCCTAATACTATATTTACTAACAAAACAAAAACAGTGCATAAATTTTAAATGTTTTTTATAGCAGTTAAAAATGATTTTCATTTTATATTATTTATTTATTGGAATTTTATTGATATTTTAAATTCTTTTCAGAAATATAAAATTTTTTATATACTGTACTATGATATGAAATTATTAAATTTTGGTTTTTGATTTTTTTTCATGTAAAAGTTAAATTATTGCAATTAAACTTTTATAATAAATGAATAAAAAAAAATCACATAAATTCCAATACCAATCTGAAATGTCTAATTTATCTTCACTTTAATAAAATTAAAAGTATTTCATGCAAAAAGATTTGACAAATTTGAATATAAACATTTTCCCAGATCATATACAAAACTATCTCAAAGTTAAGTTACATTATATATATATATATATATATATACACAAATAAATAAAGGGTTATAGCTGGCACTATAAATTGGACGGATCTTATAAAAATTAAGGCAAAGAAAAGCATTAAAAATGCTGTCTTGATTAAATTGTATTTAGTTGAAGAAATATCAATCTTTACTAATATTTCAAAAGAAAAATTAGTATAAAGATGCTTTATAATTCTTATCATTAACAGTTTTTACCTACAAATACAGCATATATCAACTGATATTTTTCAAAATAATTATCACTTTACAGAAAATCTCATATAAACAAACAGCAATAGTATATATATTTTTAAAATATTTTCAAAAATTATTGTATTAATATAGAGTATATTGATCTATATATACAATTTTTTTAAGAAATAAAAAATTTATAAATTATATTCACTTTCAATATGTTTTTATAAAAGTACAAATATATCATGCATTCAGTCACTAAGAATTTATTAAAAAATCAAATAAATATAACTGTTTATATTTAGATAAATGAGAAATTATTTAATAAAAAAGAATTAAAATTGAGGAAGTTAATAATAATAATAAATTTTAAGATTATAAATATACATGAATATTGCCATTATATACAAGCCATTCACAACACACAGTACTATATATAACAGGCAGTCTATATTTTTTCTTTATACTGAGATATATAAAATGATGACTGATATGGAAGATATGTATTTACAATGGTGACAACAATTCAGCAGCAATATTCCATTTATATATAATGCACACGTTTTAAATTTTGAGCATAATTCTTAAAATATAAAAAAATGAGCAAATAGTCTCATTATACAGTGGTGATACTCCAACCTTTCTTTGATTGTGGAGGATGATCTTCATCATTCTTTACTTCACAATCATTTTCTATGACATGAAGATCTATTTCTGTAGGAATATCTGTAATCAATCCATCTTTTATCATGCTATATTTTGGGACTATTACTTCAGTTGGAGGGTTGCTAGCATGATCACTTGTAGATTTTCCAAGAACAATCCTACTTAAATGAGTTCTTTCTCTTTTATTGGGAGAATAATTATTTAGTTTATCTTCATTAAGTATTTCTGTTTCATCTTCCTCTCTTATGACTAAACCTTCAAACTGAAGTAAACTGCTTGGTCGGTATGGATTATAGTGAACTGTTTTTACACTTCCACTAGTAGCAAAGGCACTATGTTCATTAGCACCACTGCTTTGAGAGGAACAAGATTCAGACATATCAGATAATTTAATTGATGATGAAGGTAAAAGCAATTGACAAGATGGACTAGAATTACTGCTATGAGTTAAAACAATGCTATCTGAACCTCCTCTTTGATGTTTATTATAAATATAAAGTGATTCCTGTTCTCCTTCTGAAGTTACATCATCTTGGTCTTGGATATGAATCTGACTATTACGAGGGCTACCTTCTAGTTCCTGTAATTCAAAAGGTGGAGAATTAGGTTTTTCCCTATGTTTCCTCCACATTCTTCTGAATGAAGGTGGGGTATGTTCATCATCAAAATCTTGAAATCCACCTTCAGAATCACTATTATTACAACTATTATTATCCTTTCCTTGTTTATTTCTAAAATCATGTATAGTGGCACCTTCTGAAGATGTACTCTTTTTCTCTAAAAGATAATCTGCTTCTTTTGTTTCTTTGCTGTGAGATGATTTTTGAATTTGTGACCTCATCCATCTTGTTCTATCTGTTCTTCTTTCTATATTTATACTTTCCTCTAAGCGATTAGCACAATAAACTTCCCCTCCAATTTCTGGTTGTAAAAAACCTAAAGAAATTAAATTTTGAATTTTTAAAAATAATTGTGCAGTTTTTACATATTAAATTAAAAAAGAATTTATTGTAACAATAATTTTCATGCTATAAATTTAGTAAATTAAATAAGAAAATGTTTTTATGTATGATTAAATAAATTATATATTTTTTAATTAATTTTATATTAAAAAACAAAACAACAATTGAAATTCTTTATAAATTTAATTATATATTAATATGTATGGTTCTCATTCGTAATTTCCACATGGGCCTATAAAAAGATAATTATGCCACTGAGATTTAGGCAACTAGTAACGAGTGTGAAAATTCAAACTCTTATTAAAAACAAATTTAGAATATTGGTTTAGAAAAAGGGTAAAAAACTTTATTAAAATTGTAATTTACATAATTATTGTTAAAAAATATTTTGCAGGTTCCTGATGGAGCTTTGTTGACTTTAGTTCCCAGACAACAAACAATGTATAACATCCCAATAATAAATGAAAAAATAGAAAAATCTCATAAATATGGTATGCAAAATTAATTATTATTAAATTTTATTATTAATTTTAGAAATAGTTAGTTATTTTATTATGTTTATTACTTCCATTTTATCAGAAACATTACCCTTTTCTTTGAAAACAAGCCCTCCTCATAGCAGAGCCACCTCACCTCTTAATCATGATCATCATGATGGTTATAAATTTTGGCATCTGGTAAGAATTCAATATTTAATTAGCTTCCTGTATGATATTAATTATAAATAAAAGGATTATAATATATGTTATAATAGTATGTTAAAACTTGTAAAGCTTTAGCATTATTAATAATCATGTTAGTCTGAATATTAATTAGATGATGTTTTCTCTGATAAAGTTATAATAAAGGCTCTTATGTATATCCTATTCATATAAAAGTATTATTAAATTCTGTTTTCATTAATTTTTATTATTTTGAATGACTTTTTCAATTGAGAGAGGAAAAGGAATTTTATACTTGTCAAACAAATTCAATTCGTAAATAATATCTAGGAAAGAAATAGATCAATGAGTCAAGTAACTAGAGATCATCAATCTTGAGAGAAATACACCAGTAAAAACTTTGTTGTATCAGTTTTTTAAGAGAAGATTTAAATTGTAGATCAAGTTACAATTTAAATTTTCTCTTCAATTTGATATGATTAGCAAAATTAAAAAAAAATAGGAGGAAGAAAAATGGAAGAAGGAATTTTTTAAAAAACTGTTAAGAATATAGACAGAGAGAATTCTACTTAGCATAAAGTTCTATCTTATCTTCTCGTCGTCTCTCTCTCTTTAGCATTCTTTTGTTTTTTTTCCATTGTTGGATTAAGATCATTGTTTTATATAGTGTTTGTCAGTATTTTTACCTTCAGTTCAGTTTTACTACTGATCAAATGTCATTTCAGTTCATTATTCAACTGAAGATTGTCTCTGCTTTGAGATTGAAAGCACTTGTTTTATGTAATAATTTTTTAATATTTTACACTATTAAAGCTTATTCATTCAATATCATCATTTATTGCTTATTTATTTTATTTTATTAATCACAATTATTACCTTTAAACCTGTTTGTATAAAAACTACTTGTGATATAGAGTATGTAAAGCATAAAATGTGAGATTAAGCTGAATGAGATGAATCTGGATTAGGTGAATGTGTAAGGATTGGTGGAAAAAATTGTTTTTTGAATTGAAAAAAAGATTACCTGGTCGAGTGGATGGTTGGAGGGGGTGTGGCTGGACTCATGTGCGATGTTTTCCGGAGACTTCTGTCATCATGTTAAAATTACGTTTGTCTAAAGGTGGATACGTTATTAATAATAATTGTAAAGAAGTTAAAATATTAATATATTGGTTTTTGTTAATACTTAAATTTATTGTAATAATAATATGTTCATTGCGTAATGCAAATTTGTACGTGAAGTCCATGATAAAAGGTTGACACTAGAGGGCTTTGTGTCCCGCTCGGAGAAGTCCATGATAAAAGGTTGACACTAGAGGGCTTTGTGTCCCACTCGGAGATTGGTTCTGGAGGTGCTGGTGACGTTTTACTGGATTTGGTTTGCCAAAGTATTTGCTTCTCAACTTGTATGACTGTTGGCCAAAGTATTTGCTTCTCAACTTGTATGACTATCGGCCAAAGTATTTGTTTCTCAACTTGTATGACTTTTATGTATGGAAATTTAGAAATCCGGCGGGATGTGGCAGGTTGTATAATACTATTTACTTATTAATTATTTTGTGTTAAGCATAATAAAAGTTTTTCATTTAATTAAAACTATGGAGTCATTAGTGAATTTAATAACTAACATCTTAAACTGGATTGAAAGACGAGAATTTCACTATAATTTTAACTTTAGTACGTCTTTAAGGAGGGAAACTCCTCAGGAACGGTCGGGACCGAATCGAGAAGTTCCGGTCATAGTCGCGGACTTCTCAAATGAATTTACATATTTGGGAAGTATGTTTAGGAGACATAGTGGCATTGATGTTGATGTTTTTAGAAGAGCAAATTCTAGATCAAAAACAATGGATATATACTAGAAACAAGAACCTTATCAAAGAATGCTAAAATGGCTGTATATCAATGTGTGCTGGCCAACATTGATGTATGGAAGTGAGATTGGATATGTTTGCAGGGCTACGGAGTCAGACACAAATTCTTCAACTCCAATGATGAAGTTGCAAAAAACTTAATATGCATTAATAATGGTAGGCTTATTAAAACTGTAAATGATAACATAAAAGATTTCATCAATGCTATATGAATCATCAGGCTACTGTGAGGGCCAGGAATTTGCCCCCTCTCCAAACGGAGATGAAAGGGGAGAGACGCGAGAAAAACAATAACAAAGATATACGATGACATGCCTTATGGTATTTTGATCAGCTCACAAACTTCATCCGCAATAACAATAAATTGCTGAAAAAGTTTATACTTTCTCAGGTGTCCGCCAGATAGTTGTGAATCTGACACCTGGCTCGGCGAACATTCGAGAAGTAAGAAAGTTTACATCAGGTGTCCGCCAGATAGTTGTGAATCTGACACCTGGCTCGGCGAACATTCGAGAAGTAAACATCTTCGTCCTCTCCCAGGAAAAAGGGGAACAAAAAGGTCACAGGATTTAAGAGCTAACATTGCCCAGGACCGATGCATTCATTCTCTGGTTAGTTTGTGAGGCAGGACACTGAATATTTCATCCGTCACAACTTGCTCTTTCCATCTCGTCTTTCAATATATACTGATTGCGAAGTGTAACCATCATCGATCCGGTGACAGTGATCACTCGTCCCGAAAGTATAAAAAGGGATTATCAACACCGAAGTGAATAATTATCGGACCGCTGTACATCCATCACAAGGTGTGTTATCATCTGTGTTAAATTACGATAAGTGAAAGATTTGGACTAAAGACTATTTTAGTTGAACGTCATCAATTGCCAACACTCCCAAAATTAGTGAATTGTTTGTGAATTTTGACCTTGGGATCAAAAGAATACAGGTATCTCTCTCTCTGTTAAAAATAAAGAAGGAAGCAGTTAAATTCATAATGTAGTCTTTTATTGGCACTGGCCGATTCGGTACCCATCTTTACCCACACATGCTGTTCTCAGCTGTGAAGTCAGCCACCTGTCGTACTTCTCTGGTCTGTGCATGCATTCCACGTTCGCCCTTACGCATACGCCACATTATTTTTTGGATCAAGGCTTTTTTAGGTTAGCACAAGTCAATATTTGGACCAATTAATGTAAACATAAAAAAAAATACCCATATACAAATCTTTACCATATTCCTGTTAAAATATCAAAATTTATCAATTATGTACATAATTGCTATATTTGTAAAATTTTCTCTCTCAAATAATTTTCAGACTCACAAGGGATCTTCACGATTTTGTGAATTTGATTTCTGAAAATACATAGCTCCATTTGATAAAGCACCTTACTCTAAACAGACATTTATTGGCAGACTGCTGATGACAGAAAAGCTACAGAAGTTCAGAGTCACAAAATAATTTGTATTATATCATTTTCAATTGATGTAGTACATATTTAATTGCACCTATTGTGTAAACCTACTTTAAGGATGATTGTGTGATTCAGACAAAAATGGGAGGAATAGTGAGCACATTTGAAGAAAGATAAAGTTGGACAAATGGATTCGTGAAATGTGTCACAAATATTGAAATTGAAGCAGTAATCAACAGGTCAGGAATGGTTCAGGTTGCTGTCATGTTATCCAGTTTTGTAGAAAGAGTATCAGATCATATTTTAGAAAATTGGAGCTATAAATAAGAGTGAGTGAATTTCTTCAATTTCAGTGCTTGTGAAATATCCAAGAATCCAATTGTCCATCTTTATCTTTCTTCAAATGTGCTCACTATTCGTGTTCCTTTCATTTTTGTCTGAATCACACAATCATCTTTAAGGTAAGTCTACACAATAGTTGCAATTAAACATGTACTATGTTCTTTGAAAATGATATTATATCAGTTATTCTGTGAACTTTGAACTTCTGTAGCTTTTGTCTCATCAGTGGTCCGCTGATAAACATTGTCTGTTTAGAGCAGGGGTTTGCAAAAGGTGGCCCGCCGGCCAGATCCGGCCCGCCGCATAAACTAGAACACATTGCTGTTTTAAGATCCATATTTGTAAAAATCTACTCGAAAAGAAAAAATAAAATGATGGATACTCTGTAGTGTAAAATAAGGGATACTCTCACTAGTGTACATGTACATTACCGAATTACTCCAAACTTTGATGATATAATTCAACATATTCAATTTACAACCACGAACATAGTAAATTTAACCATTCACATTAAGTTGTAAATTTGTTTTTACAAAACTAATTATGTAGGTATCTAATTTTGTAACATTCTGATGTAATAGGTTGTTAGCAATCAGTCAGTTTGATAAAATACTTATGTTTTTAAAGAAAATTATCTGAATTTATTAATTCCAGGATGAATTTTCCTAATGTCCTTAATGAAAAAATGAGTTTTTACGAATGTTTTTGAACTCTTTGCATACAAACAAAAACTACGAAAATAACACAAGAAAGTATATTTTAAAAATAATATGGATATACGAATATATTCTTTATGTAAGTAGTGCTACACATGTTAGCGAGATTGACAAGAATTTGTGCAGATAAATTGGCACAACCATTATTCTTGTCCCGTGTGATGGTGAGGGGAATATATGCAAGAATCAGTGTTCCTTAAACGTGAATAGTCATTTTATGTCAAAGTAATTTTATTAATTATTAATAGATTAGCTGAATGTTATCATCAATTATTTCATTACATAATTACAAAATGGTGCTATAAGATTAAATTCACCCTTAGGCACATTTCAATTTTTATACAGCCTGCATAATCCTGAAGATTGTTTATCCGGCCCTCGGCAGAAAATAATTGCCCACCGTTCTAGACATTCGATATCGAATTATCGATTGGGAGACTTGTTAGTAGAGTTTAAATGGATATTGACTTACCTGAAATCAGCTTTCCATTGTATTTGAAGTTTCTTAAGGTGCTCTATCAAATGATGCTATACATTTTCAGAAATCAAATTCACAAAATCGTGAAAGTCCCTTGTCAAAAAAGAGATTAATTGAAATTTTTTTATAAATTTCATTTCTTGATTTTTATTAAAGTATATACATGCTAATGTTTATTATTTTCTGTCTCTATAAAAAGCATTATTTAAATAACTAGTTAAAAATAGATAAGTAAAGCCAAAATGCATAAAGTTTGCCACAATATACAGAAACAAAATAAATATATGAAATACAGTCAATCAACACTGAGAGCAGAAGTGCATATCGGTCTTCTAACTGCAGGGTTTGTCAGTATATTTTTTTTTGTAGCAAGTAGTGCAGTTATCTTTATTAAAAGTTAATACTATCTATTATAAAGCAATATAAATTTTATGCTGCATATAAATGGCATGTTTATGTCTGAGAAAATAAGATTTTTTTCTGTTCTGTAATTTATTTAAAATAAAAAATTGTTTTTATAAATATCACAGTTTAAATTCACATTTTAAAATATAGGTATCCTCAACTTACAACAAGGTTCCATTCTAATATCTCCATCGATTTATTTGATTTTTATTTTAATATTTTCATAAATTAGGTTTCTATTTAACTTAAAACGGTTAAACTTAAAGCTTTCCTTGTTTTCTTTTTTACTTTGAAAGTTTCATCAGTAGTAGTATTTCTCTTACTGGACACAACAGGGTTCCGACAAAATACAAAAATTGCAATGAGAAAAACAAACACTTCGACTACTGATTAGCAACTGTGCCAAAGGTTGTGATAAGTTAGAAGTGGGTGAATCACACTAGTGGCTATTGCATATTGTTGAAAGGCTTTGCTTGCGAACTAGTGATGATGCTGCAATCTGTATACAAAAGCAATATGATATATATATGTATATGCCAGAGAAAAGTTGAATAAATGAATTTTTAATAATAATTTTTGGCCGTAGTAAGTGTGAATCATCGTAAATCCAGCACTACCTGTACACTATGTAGAAAAATAATAAAGCTGAAAATATTTTATAAATCTAGATGGCATGATTGCATCAGAATTGTAAACAAGATGGCAGAGTTTCAAAAAGTAAATAATGTCATTGAAAAATTAACTTTTATTTTAAAATTCAAATATAGTATCTAGTGAGTTCTTATACTGATTTTTTTTTTATATTTGAGCCAATAATTGTGCTATAAATTCCTTATTAGCTCAATATTATTAAACATTCACATAATCTTTCTTTTTTTTCATTATTGCTAAGTTTCAAAAGTAGAACAGAAAAGGGAAAATGAAGCCAGATTGCTGTGGCATTAACACACAAAAATGTTTACACAAAATTACATATCTACATTAGATATAACAAATAATTTCCATAATAAGCAATTCTTCACAATCTTGTGATGCTATTTAGAACAGAGTTTTGCTGTATATTATTAGTCTGGTTTTAAATCATAAATTACTATTTTATTTAAAAAATCTGTTATATTCTTTCAAACCTCCATCAAAAGTATAAAAGTACTATATTGATTTGATAAGCATATTTTATTTTTATTTTTATTTTTTTTCAAGAAAAAGAAAATTGTTAAATTATTTCCTAGTCAGTTGGACAAGTCAAATTTATCTACAGAGTTTGTTGCATTGCACACAATTCCATTTTCAAAGTCTTATGTGTATTATTTAAAACACTTTGAATATATTTTTGTAAGAAAAAAAAATGTATAACATTTATTATTAAAACATATTTAGTTCTACTATCATTGAAAATTGTATGTTTAATTTGCCTGTCCATCAAATCTACAGTAGTTATTTCCAGATCACTGTCTATATGACAGAGGAAAGGATTGATTTTAAATGGTTTATAAGTTAAATTAATTACAAAAATATAATAAATAGATAACTAATGTTTTGCTACTGTTAACAACCACAGTTGTAAATTTACTCTGCAGTTATATTCTGTTATTTGACCATAAATGTTCATGTTTGAATTGTGTATTATAATAAAGGATTTAAGTTAAATGGTTTAAAAGTTAAAATTCATGCAAAAATATAATTAATATTTACTATTATTTTATTATTTAAAATGTTCACAATTTAAGAAAATGACAAGTATGGCACTTCGTTAAAAAGGCATTAGTCATCAAAAATTAAATTTGTTTTAAATAAAATGAAAAATTAAGTAGATCATAATAAAAGTAATAAGTTTTCCTTAAAATTTTAATTTTTTCAATTATAATGAAAATTAATGATTTTATGAAAGGAAAACAAAATAGAGATATTTATATCAAGATTTGACAGACTATATTGATGCTGACTCCATAATGCTGCATGATTGAAAGACAAAAATCATTTGATGAAGTGGAGATGATTTGCTTTAAATTCAAATATTTTAACTAATTTTTTTGTATGTTTTATTTTTATTGAATGAATAAGAATAAATAATTTACTTATGAAGGTTGCATTTTGAATGATAAAGTAAAAATAGTGTGGAATGAAAAACAGAGTAATAGATATAATATGCAAATCAATGTTGAGATGATTTGATCTATAATGAATAAATGAGTGAAGAATTATTAACAAAATAAGTGTATGTTGGCCATATGAATGATATGGAAGACTAAGGCTGAAGAAAGAGTGGAAAGAAAAAAAAGGGGTGAATATCTGAAGATATATTGATTTGAGAGTATAAATAACAAGTGGACTTGTATGAGAAAGAAAATGATTGTGGAATAAGTTATATTGTGTGTAGAGATAGGAATGTATGGCATTGTCTGATCAATAATGTGGAAAAACGTTTTTTTATTTGTTTTTATATCTTCATTTTTCAATACTAATTCTATTTAGGACAGGGGTTCTTAACCTTTTGATGACTCCAGATCCCCAATGATTGTCCAATATGGTCCCATACCCCTTCACTTGACTGTTGAAATAATTTTCCTTATATTAGTTGCCACTGACTTCCAAATATGTTTAAATAAAATAAATACCAGTACCCAGAGATTGAATCCCATACCCCCAATTAAGAACCCCTGTACTCTGAGGATATGTCATAAAATTGGATGAATTATTTTTTTGTGAATCTAATAATAATAATAATAATAATAATAATAACAAAACTGAAAGTTTAGAGATTAATTTATTTTCTTTAACATTTATATCATATTTTTTAAATATTGTATTCTAAAATCTTGAAATTTGAATAATTATTAAAAAGATCTGATTTTGATTAGTTCTGATATAATAGTTGTTGCAGTCAAAACAATTTTAAGCTTAGATATATATAGCATAATATGAAAGAAATAAATTTAATGCATTATATAATTCTTATTTTATTAAATTAATATATATGTATATTTTTTAGGTTAAACATGATGTGGAGCCCTCAAAAGAAGGAGAAAGAGGTAATAAAATGGTATCAGAAATCTATCTTACTCGTCTTCTTGCAACCAAGGTATGTGAATTAAAATTCATTTCATTTTTAAAAAGATGGTTATTTTGTCCAAGATTGATAATTTTATATATTGTAGGGAACTCTTCAAAAATTTGTTGATGACTTATTTGAAACAATATTTTCGACTGCCCATCGTGGGAGTGCATTACCCTTAGCCATAAAATATATGTTTGACTTTTTAGATGATCAAGCATTACAACATGGAATTACAGATCCTGAAGTTGTGCATACCTGGAAATCAAATAGGTATAATTTTTAGATTTAAATTATGATAAACAGTAAAATTCAGTAGTAATAATGATGACCGCTAGTTTTTTTTCCAGTAGAATAAAAATAATAGAATCATGGATTGCAACATGATGATTGATTTAGAAATTTTCTTTGGCACCTAATTTACAGAAAAGAATGTGAGAAATGCATTTTGCCATTTATTTGTGAATTTTTTTTGACATATACATAGCTCCTATAACAGGAAATATTTTTATTATAAAACGTTTTCACCCTTACTAAGAGACCCTTGTCAGTATACACATTCTTTTTTAATAAACATTTTAGAAGAGAACATAATCTTAGAATGCACATAGTTTCAAGAAATTTTTAGAATTGATTTTGTTTTAAAAAAGTTTTTCAAAAATTTGAAACTTTTTAAAAACTAATATTTATGAATTTATTAACAATTTATAAACTATGAATAGATGATTACATAAAATTAAAATTATTACTAAATATAAAATATATAAAAAAAAAATTCACATAATGAATGAAAGAATATTTAAAAAGTTTCAATACATCATTTGAATAATTGTGGAATACATCATTTGAATCTATATGTGAGGAAGAGATATTCTGAGCATTTATGGATCTGGAGAAGACATATGACTGAATGAATAGGAGAAAGCTTGGAATGGAAAATGCTGAGAGATTATGAAGTGGTGAATGAATAATATCTCAGAAAATGAGAATGATGCATACTAATTGTTGTGAAGTATATGAGTGAATAAAACATAGAATAAATTTACACCATTGACATGCCTTTATTTTCCAAGGCTTATTAATATGTGTATGAATACATGTACAAGGTGGTGCATGGGAATGGGAAATTTTGAATTGCATAGTACAAGGTCATTGTTAAATTTGGCAATGCTGTGAGACCATGAGAATGTAGCATAGACAATGCTATTCCAGTTGCTATGGAGCAGTGGTCAGGGAAGCAGTATGCTTTTGCAGTGAAAGCATATTACAAAAACAATGATTGTTGTGAAGCTGCATGGTGTCATTTTCAACTGTGCTGAAAAATATGGTTCTGTAGGCCCATGCTGTGAAGAAATGGGTGGAAAGATTTGAAGCAACAGGTTCAACATTGAACTTGAAATATGTAGGACCAAGAAAAACGGTTCAAATTCCAGACTGTCCAAACAGTAACTGCCACAATCAAGCAAAGTCCACAATGTTCTGCATGAAATGCCACGTCATTAGGATTATCGCATTGGAGTTTGGGTAGAATATTTCATGAAGATTTAAAACTCACCCATATAAGCTCCAGGTAATCCATGCATTGAAGGATAGCGATTTCGACAATCGACAAATGTTTACTGAAACATTTTTAGTCAAATGTAACAAAGATCCAAAATTCCTTAAAACTTGTGAATGTCCAATGAAGCACATTTTCACTTAAGTGGTTATGTGAATAAACAAAATTTTTGGTACTGGGCTGCCAACAATCCTCACTTCTTACACCAGAAATTGTTACACAGTGAAAAGTGACAGTGTGGTGTGCCATTTCAATGCAAGGAATAATTAGTCCCTACTTTTATGAAGATGATCATGGACAGGCAGTTTCTATAAAGTCACAATGGTACATGAACATGATTGAAATGTTTCTCAGGAATAAACTACAGAAATATGCAGTGAATGAATCCATGTTGTTTCAGCAAGACGGAGCTACAGTTCACACAGCGAAGATATCATCTCTTTACGTGACCTTTTTGGAAGGCATATCATGTCCAGGAACAGTAATATGAACTGGCCTGCAAGATCGCCAGATCTGACAGTGTGTGATTTCTTTTTATGGGGGTATTTAAAGGATCGTGTGTTTCCTACTCATCCTCAAACACTAGATATGAACGAAAGGCTGCGATATGTGAAGAGATTCGATCTATCACTGCGGATGTACTGCAGAAAGTTATGAGAAAGGTCCATTCCCAAACGCATGAATGTTACCTCAGGGAGGACACTATTTAGTGGATGTTATTTTCAAAATATGAGTTGTGTGTTGTTTTTTTTTTTTTTGTAATTGGTATACATGTACCTTTTTCTGTCCAGAATTATGTAACAATAAATATATTATTACTGTGCATTATGGCATTTTCAAAATCTCCTACTCCTGCTCACTACCCTGTATGAGTGAAGCTGCTAATGAGTGAGTTGGTTGGGAAGATGGATTATGAGAGAATATTTGTTTTCTATTTGCTGTATGTTGCTGACACTGTTCATTTTTGTGAGATTGAGCAAGATTTGAAGATGCTTGTGGCATAGTTAAATGAACATGTGTAAAGAAACAGATAAGGATAAATGTGAAGAAGATGAAAATACATGGGTTGGAGAGAAGTGAAGAGCATTCAAGATGTGAGATTGAATTGAATGGGATAGACCTGGAATAGGTAAATGAGTTGATGTATTCTGGAAATATATTTGAAAGAGAAGGTTAAATTGATAGCGAAACATTCTATTCAGAGGATAATGGATGTGATAATGATTCTGACTACAAACAATTTAACTGTACCAAACTACTATAATATTGTTTTCCTGACAATATATGAGAAAGTATTTATTTGTAGAACAATAAGTTAAATTTTTGATATATGTATTCTATAAAAAAAATATTTTTCTATTTTCAAAAATATGTATTAAAACTAAAAATTTATAAGATGTGAATTTTAATTTTATTATGAACTGCTGTATTAAAAGAGTATGCATATCTTTGACTAAGAAAAGTTTGAAGCATTGATCTAAATAAACTATGTTACAGCACCAATTATTCTACTCGTTTGTTCTATTGAGGAAAAAAAATGGAATAATTAGTGGTCAACTTATTATTAATATATATTTTCTTATATTTTCAGTCATGAAATTTATCTTTAGAAAAATCCAATTACTAAAATAAAATTGATTCAGTAGTTTATAAAAGTACATAATCAATATTATATTATATTGAATAAAAAATCTAAAATTTTTATCTTATATTCTTGGAATTTTTTGAAGTTATATTTTTATTTTTGATATAGGAAATTATAAACATTAATATATTTTTTTATTTTTTTAGCTTGCCACTTCGATTTTGGGTTAATCTTATCAAAAATCCAAATTTTGTATTTGACATAAACAAATCCAATATTGTTGATTCCTGTCTGTCTGTAGTAGCTCAGACTTTCATGGATGCTTGTTCTACCTCTGATCACAGGCTTGGTAAAGATTCACCTAGTAGTAAATTACTTTATGCAAAAGATATTCCAGTGTATAAAGATTGGGTTGAAAGGTAAAGTTCATAATTTTATAAATTCTTTATAAAGAAAAAATATAAACTTTTTAAATTATATTTTTATATTCTATTTTTATAGATATTATCAAGATATAAAAATAATGTGTGCCATAAGTGATCAAGATATGAATGCTATGCTAGCTGAAGAATCTAGAGTATATATATTTCTTTGAATTATAGTTGTATTCAAGTTTCAGTATTTTTATTTATACTTACCATAATTGTTGTCATTAATGAATTTAGAAAATTAAATTCATTGGGTAATATTTTGCAAAAGTTACTATCTGAGCTAAAATCATATATCAGTGAACTTAAAATAAGATGAAAAAATCATTAGCTACTTACTGGAAATGTTACAAATATAGGTGTTCTTCATATTATATGATTTAATTGGACCCAAAAAATCATTATATTAATTAAAATCATGCAAAGTAATAAATTGACTTTTACATGGATAGAATAGGGATGCATTCCAAAATGAAAAATATTTATCTAAAATTTAGAAAGAAATGCATTTATTTAGTTTTATTCAGTTAATACATTGATATTTTTATTAATTGGATGATGAATCATCTGACACAAGTAAATCTGGATCATTCTTTTTTTGCTCTTTTGAAGATCTTGGATTGATAACAGACCTAACTCTGAAGAAATGTTCAAAAGAAAGTTGCAGGCAGACAGCATTTTTTTTCTTTAGAAAATTAAAAAATAAGAGTAAAAATTGGTTAACTCAATAATACTAATAAGAGTAAAAATCAGTTTTTTACTCTTATTAATGAATTTTTTTAATTTACTTAATTGAGCTGCCAAATTTCACTAAGAATATGTTTAGTGGTGACCAGGACTGGCTTCCTCTTGAAAATTTGAAAGCTGTGAGCCTAGAATTGAAACTGGATCATCCAAGGCAGCAAGTTGCCTTCTTCTTAGGATCATTTCTGTTAATAATACTAATGACATTGTCAGTATGCTTAAAAAATTAAGTCAGCTGATTTATGATTGAGATAATACCTTTCAAATTGTCATCGTTTTTTTCATTTGAATCTTTTTCTCTTTGAGAAGATAATTATTAATAAACTTCTATATGGGATTGTGATAATTCAACCACATTGGTCTCATCTATGTCCTTCAAATCCACTTTCTCTTTTTTCTTTGTTTTATGTCACTTTTCACTCTCTAGGATATTGACTATTGAGACTATTGAGGATATTGACCATTCATTCTTGTGATACTTTGGAAGAGGTGAAAGATGAAACTGAATGGATTTAAGACATACTCATATTGAATAATCTGAAGTATATCTTGGAATTGATCCTAGATTTCTAGTCTAGAAATGGTGCATAATTCCATGTTGTCATCAGCTGACTAATGATTGAGACCAGTTTTAATTTTTTTAAATTTTATGATGATAAAAATACATAAAGTGAAATTATTTATAACAAGGATCTTGCACCTTATTTGCTCTGTTGTAAGTCAGTTTTTCCATATTTCATTGTCCAAAAATGTCCATCAGGTTAGAATCAATTTAATTCTTAGAGAAATTAGTGTAACAGATAATAATGTTTTTTCAGGATTATTTACAATGTAAATTCATCTACATGAATAGTTAACTCGCACTAGCAAAATGTTATAATTCACTATTATGAATATGATATTTAAAATAAAAATTGTTGCCTTTGTTAGTTTTTAGATTATAAATATAACATATTATATAAATAATGGTGAAAAGAAAACAAAGTGCAAGAAAATCTGAATAGTAATAATAACAAATGGCAAATTAAGCAATTAGATTTCAGAATAAGATTTCTAGATAAATTAAGATATATGTCAGGTATAATATTCTAATATTCTGGAAACTTATGATATCCAGTAACTCACTGGCTACTGGATATTATAAGTTTTCAGATATTAGAATATTATACTTGGAACTGAGAATTACAAATAACCAGCATTGAATATAATATGATATCTTTGAAATTTTATCAATTTAATATTCAGGTTTTGCTGATTATAGGCGTCCCTTGCTTTACACGATTAATTGGTTCTACGAAATACTCGCGTAAAGTGAGTTGAATTTAGCATGGGTGAGATAGGGATAGGGGTTTCTTTAGAAGGATAAAAAAAAATGAAAACTTGGTGTAAAGTTTTCATAGAAATTTTAATAAATAAATTATTTAAAACTTATAAAAGACAAATTTTAATGAATGAATGGTTGGATGAAACATCTAAACACTACATACTTCTGACAGTCTTCAATCCAATCATGAATGGATTGGATCATCACTCTTTTGCTCTCTTGAAGTCCTGGGATGATAGCTGATGATCTTCAACTCTTTTACTGAAACAGTCAAGACTCAGATGAAGAACAGTATTCTTCTCTCTATAAAGTTCTTTGTAGTAAGCCAAAGAATTCTGAATTTCTCTCAAAACTTTGGCACTTCTAGTCTCATTATAATCATTTTCTTCAATTATTCTGATGGCACTGTCAATGTGTTTAAAAAATTCAGTCATTTGTTTTGTTGAAGCGTGTTTGATGAGCTCAGCAACAAAGAGATACTGATTTCTGGAAATGGAAAACAACAACATTCATGTTGTTTTCCAGAAGCTCTTCATTAGTGAGCTCTGATGAATGGGAATCAAGCAGTTCATGCACATTAATTTCATTTACATGAAACAATTTTTAAACAAAAATATTTTTAATTTAATTTATTTTTTAAAATTGCATTATAGTGAAAATGCATAAAGTGAGAACGTGTAAAACAAGGAATATCTGTATTTTTATTAATATTTTATAATTTATAAAATTATTGATATATATTATAAAAACTGAATATTTATTACAGCTTCATGCTCATGAATTTAATACAAATGTGGCTCTCTATGATTTGTACAGTTATGCTATTAAATATAATGATCAGGTAAGTTTATGTATATTAATTTTTTTTATTTTGTTTTTTAAGTTAAAATTTAGTATTTTAAAGTAAATGTAATTTCAATACAATTTGTATAATAAATATTTTTTGTGTGTGTTATTTTTTTCAAATAACATACAAAATAAAATTCTATTTTTTTAGACAAAGTTCAAAAATAATAGCTAGCTTAAAGCTAAGATATTAAAGATTTCAAAGAAAGGTTATGTAATAATGCAACCATTCTTTGATGTTAATGTGCCTAATGATGATGTAAACTTAGTATTTTTAAAAAAGACATAATACCAAAGTAGACTTTAGATAATACCAAATTGTTCTTTAAATCCAATTGCATATAAAAAAGCAGGATTAAGATTGATGTTTAAGAGGATGTTTACACATTGTAATGATCAAGGAACTTAAATGCGGGAATTTGATATATATGTATATAAAGCAACACAAACTTGATCACCAAGATATTTTTGTAGTGTTGTGAAGAATCAAATCCAAATCTTTTCTTTATTTCTACTTATTTCTTATTATATTTATTTATTGGGTGTTAATTTGAGTTAAGGGTAAAAATATTTACACTCTTGACTCAAACTTTTGAAATTGGTTATAAGAAATGTAATGATTTCATTATCAATGATGCATGTCATGATGTCATCTAATCTCAGAACATCACTGCCAGATAGAAATATTATAGTTGAGTTATAAATTGTCTCATTTTGATAAAATTGTAAAACATTATAAATATAATATTAAATATTATAATTGTAAAGATGAACGACATAATTGTCAGTAATATTCTGTGAGTAGAAAAAAAAATAGAAATTATCTGATAAATTTATGCAAGTGAGCTTGAATATGAGCTTGCCATGTAAATTGCTTATAAGGAGAGTTTCAACCTTGACTGACTTGAGTTTGAGGTGGATAGAATTGAAGCAGCAAACTAAGTTTATTCATATTGAGAATTGCCAATTGACCAGTTAAATATTTTAATTAATTTAAGGTTTCTTTTGCTATTTGAATTGTTGTTTAATAAATTTATTGTTGTTTTTGGATTTTTGTTGATAATTAATCAACCAAAAATACGCCCAACCATTAGCTTGTTTGTGTTTTAATATTTTTACAATAAAGCTTGTTAATACTTTCGTAAATTCTTTTTGTGGCATTAATAATTTATTTTATTATCTATTTATTTTGTTTTATTCTATTTCTACTTAAGTATAAATAATGTATTTTTGTCATTTTGATTCGTAACATGTGTTCATGATTTTCTTTAACAATCTTGAAGTTCTGGTTGGTTGTTACTTCTAGTGTTAGAATAATTATTGTTTTGGAAATTAGTTTTCAGTAAAAATCTTGCCAGTGGACTCTTGAATCATTGCAGAATTGTTCCATTAGGAATTGTTAGAATTATTGATAACATTGAAATTTGCAACTTTGCAGTCACTCTAATAATAATAATAATAATAATAATAATAATCCTGCTAAGCTGCCTCAAAGTGGCGGAGGCATAATTATTATTATTTTTGATATACACATATACAAACAATTCTTGACTTCATGGATTTGGTTAAAATCCTGAGGTAAGTTTGGAAATGAAAGCAATGTGTGATTGTGTCACATTTGCATTCCTTTATAAAATGATTTATTGAAATGCTTGTTTGGCAGAAAATATCAAAGAAATATTAAAATTTTTGTCATTCCTTTATCTCAACAAAAATATTTAACAAAGTTTAAACAATAA
The DNA here is from genome assembly GCA_000484575.1 of Olivierus martensii. NCBI lineage: Eukaryota > Metazoa > Arthropoda > Arachnida > Scorpiones > Buthidae > Olivierus > Olivierus martensii. Next base: position 143,472 of record AYEL01085890.1, read on the forward strand.
AAAAAGAAAATCAGAGACAAAACATGCAACTGAAATTTTGTGGCAACTGTCAGGATCAGAAAGATGATGAGGATACATGTGATCATTAGAAGTGTGAATCTGATATTCAAAATCAGTTATAAAATAATCATCCCATATTTTTAAATGATCAGAACCATTTGAAAGTACACAAGTTATCAGTCAAAAGCATAAAAAATCATTATACAGGTATTTGCATTTAATATTAAATGATGATATGTGCATTAGCAGCAGTCATGTTTACTAATTTTATAAGAGATTGATCTACACATTCTCCATCTTATTTGAGAAGTACTCAGTAAATTAATATTTTTGAATTTATTTAAATATGAATATTTACATATGTCTGCATATTTTTGATAATATAATCAAGAAAAAATAAGCATTTTTAGAAATAAATATGATGCATCCAGTCACTACTATAGGATGTGCTACAAGCACAAAGAGGATGCAACAGGACTGCTTTATATATTTTTGATCAAATTTATATAGTATTTAATATATAAATATTTGCAGAAAATATTAATTTATATACAGTTACACTAATCCACATTTTCTAATAAAAATACTGAAAGAATCAGTAAAATGATCTTTCATAGGAATAAATCATGTGGAGTGAATAGCTGGCATAAAAGTGTGAATGAATCTGCAAATCTTATGATCTTGCTGAAAATTTTCCAAGTTTTGATTGACCCGTGTATAAACTGATCTCCTTTAAAAATTTTTCTGGAGAAAAATCTTAGACTTATATAAGAATACATATGGTATATTTTTCATATACCATAATAGGCATTGAAAATTTTTAATCCATTCTATAGCTTGAACACTCTTATAAGTTGGATATGTTCATGTGGAACTGCAGTTGTCCAACTTGAGGAGTTTTACTGTATAAATGAGATTTACATAAATTATGTTCTGCAAGTATTGTGTAAGTTGAGGAGCATTTGTATATAAAAATATATATATATATATATTTATTGATATATCATGGTCTTCTGAAAATTATCACAGAAATCACAAACAAAATGCTTTTGACATTTGAACCAAAAATTGAAAATGGATTTAAAGCTAAATTGAACAATTAAAACAAGATAAATGTTTTAGTTCTGTAAAACAGTTTTTGATATTTTAAAAACTACATGAGCCAATATTTTTCATATATGCTCGTCATTTTCAATCCTATAATTTTTAATACATAATAGAAATTTCATTATCTCATATATATTTCTATTAGTATGCAATAATTTTATTCATATAATAACTAAAGTCAATCATTTTTTTCTTATTGTTGTTCATTATTATTTGGGATGATTGATTCTATTATTTCTTTACCAATAATTTGATTTGATCTATTTGATATATTGTAAGCTAAATCCTATGTACTATATATAATTTTATTAATACAATTATAATTAGCAAATAAAGCATTCAATTCCAATATAGAATTGTTAAATGTAATTTTCTGATTCTTACAAATTAGAATACAGTAGATCCCTGACTTATTGTATTTTATTTTGTAATTTAAAGCTATATTATAAATGCCAAAAGTAGATTAGTGTAGGAATATCAGTCTCACACCTATTGGATTTAGTACTTCTTCCATAAAATTAGTTTAATAAAATAATTATTTATTTGGACTCTCAGGATCTGTGATAATTCATTTGATAAATGCACTCATAATAGTAGATAAATATAGGAATGATTATGTTATAATACTAATCAGACAAACTTTATATAATATATATGTTATGGTAAAAGTAATTAATTGGTGATTATGCATAATCACCAATCATCTTGGTAAGCTTGATAAATTTTATTAAATTTATCACTTTTACCGGAAATTTTACATAATTCCAAAATGAATTTGGAAAATTTGATAAATATCGCTGAATATATTACTTTTAAAGCAATTTTTGCTTAATTTCCAAAATATAGTTCATAAATTTTATAAATATCATGAAATTTTTCATTTTTTGTTGTTTTAATTATAGGGTTCTGTTATTTCACTTTTAAAGCACCCTCTTAGCACTCATTCACCTTTAATTTCAAATATCTCTAGCCATTTCAGTATGTTTTCAATGTCCTTTTCCACACCTTCTTGGCCAAATCCATGTCTCTTTACAAAGATGTTTTCTAGAGTCTTCTTGAGAATACAAGTCTACATTTAGGGGCAAATCAATAGCTTGGATGTAATTTTTGTGGCAAGTTGTTGTGATACTATCCCAAGTCATTTGCATAGCAAATTATCTTTACCAGTGGTGTTTCTAGCATTAGTGTCACCCCTTCTCCTCAATATTATATAAAATGTTTGCTTAAAAATCAGGGATTTAAGAGCTCATAGAGAATAAATTTATTTCATTTTTTGTTAGAATATAAACATTAAAAGCTATACATAAATATACTAAATACCTTAGTGCTTATTTTGATTATATTTAAGTGATTTGCAATTGAAAATTCATTTCAATGATATTAGGTACTAGATAGCCTATCCTTTAATTTCAAATATCTCTAGCCATTTCAGTATGTTTTCAATGTCCTTTTCCACACCTTCTTGGCCAAATCCATGTCTCTTTACAAAGATGTTTTCTAGAGTCTTCTTGAGAATAAAAGTCTAGATGTATGCTTCTACATTTAGGGGCAAATCAATAGCTTGGATGTAATTTTTGTGGCAAGTTGTTGTGATACTATCCCAAGTCATTTGCATAGCAAATTATCTTTACCAGTGGTGTTTCTAGCATTAGTGTCACCCCTTCTCCTCAATATTATATAAAATGTTTGCTTAAAAATCAGGGATTTAAGAGCTCATAGAGAATAAATTTATTTCATTTTTTGTTAGAATATAAACATTAAAAGCTATACATAAATATACTAAATACCTTAGTGCTTATTTTGATTATATTTAAGTGATTTGCAATTGAAAATTCATTTCAATGATATTAGGTACTAGATAGCCTATAGCTGGCCAAATGGGCTTGGTTGTAAGAGTGTTAAAAAATACTTATAGCTGTAAAATTGGCAAAAGTATAATTTTTTAACATATGTTTGAAAACATTGGGTATCACCCAGTGTGGGCCACACCCACTATACCCCCCATAGTGACACCACTGCTTAGCACTTATACATCATGCTCAGTTCATTTGCCATTAATTCATATTTCCTCTTTTTCATTTTCAACTGTTATTAATAAATCTTGATTCGTAATTTAGATCCCAATAAGAAATATAATTTCTTTTTTGTCATATACAAAAAAATCGGGCCTGTCATGTTCAAATTTTATAGACATCTTTATCTGGGTTCAACTCTAATTTCCATGCCTTCATTTGTGATTATTTCTTGAATCAAGTAAGATTTTATTTTCTTTGACTGCTTAAAGCTGAACTTATTACATAAATGATGATGAATGAACTACTTCATTACTCAATGAGAATGCACTATTAATCAAACTTACCATCCTATACTGGCGATTATGCATAATCGTTGGTGATTATGCACTTTTAATATAATCATATTTTATGTTAAAAGTGAATAAATCACTTTTAACATAAAATATATAAGATTAAAATATAAAATGTTTAAAATATTTTGTTTAAGTAGTTACATATATTTAATTTTTAATAATTAAATATCACTTACTTTTAAAAGAGTTGCTGTGTGTCCTTATTCTAGGTTCCTATATAACAATACAACTTTATTTTGTAATATAAAATTTTATTTAAAATTATAAAATTCTATATTAACACTTTTTTTTATTGTTAGACTATTATAACCTATACTGAATTACTTATTAAAACTCAAAAGGTGAACTTTTTCTTTAATCTATTAATTTTTTTTATTAGAGTACTTTTAGATATTTACTCATTATCTGAAATGTACAGAGTAAAATGAAAATAGAAAAATTCAACTTATGAAAAATGGAAACACTATTCAGATCATGACTTTATCTATATAATGACATACAATATTATTTTTAACAAAGCCTGCATAAACAAACATCTTGTACATGCATATAATCCCAAAGTATTAGGGGTACCGGTAAGTAATGTCGCCTTCCTACATCAAAATCAAACGAATAAAATGTTAACAAGTTTTATAAAACAATAATGTAATTATCCTCATTATCAACAGTCTTTTGTCGTCTAGTATGCAAAATTTTATTGTCAAATCGGTTGGTTTTACGATTTATTCGTTGAAATTAATATAAAAAGAACGACATCACTTTCCGGTACCCCCAATATTTAACTACAAAACAATAAATAATGTATTATTTGCCAGAAAAATGGAAGATAAAAAATAAACTCTTACAAATCATATAAAAGTATAAAAAATATACAATAAAATAAAACTAAACAGGGTTAAAAATGCAACTCTAATATAGTATATATTTCAAGATATTTTTTCAATGATAAACTCTTTTATCAGGTATTCTCAAGCAGTAGGTAAGTTATTTGCATCTTTTTGTTAATGATATCCTCTTTGAAATCTCTTTATAAATATGCAACTTTTTATTAATAAAGACTCCATATACATTTTATCCTATGACATTTTGTTTTATATTTTTCTGCATGGTCCCATAGGATGTTGATATTCTTTAAAAATATATTATTGAAAGTTATAGAAGCTATGTCATATAAATACTGCTTTAGCACTTCTCTTAATTACCATATATACTTGTGTATAAGCTGAGGATTTTTTCTCAAAAAAATTTTTTTGAAGGGCTACACACAGCTTATACATGAGTCAAACAAAAATCAGAAAATTTTTGGCAAGATCATAAGATTTGTCAACTCAGTCATGATACATTCCCATTGCACTTTTGTGCCAACTGTGCACTTCACCATATTCATTCTTAACAATCACGGTTAGCCACTCATAGGGACAAGCTGTACAGTTTACAATAGTTCCAAGACTGCAAAGTTTTGAAATTTTGTAAATTTTGAAATAAACTATTAAAAAATCTTAATATAAAATTATTTACAATATAACATGAAATCAATCAAAAATTTTTTAATTTTCATTGATTTTCAGAAATATAAAGACATAAATAGTGTTTATATAATATATTACTAAAGGATACCAATAATTTACAAAGTTTAGTAAATTTATGTCAAAACATTTAATAAATACTTTTTATAGAAACATGTATTTTTTATTTGTAATACCATTTTAAATTTTAATTTTTGAAATTTAAATTTCAAACAATTTTTAAAATGGTGCAAAGTTTATTTTTGCAAGAGGGCCCTCATAAGGTTTGACATGGCTCTGCTAACGATGATCATCTTACTGATTCTTTAAAAATTTTTTGTTAAAATAATGTGGATATGTACAACAGTACATAAATTAATATTTTTTAAATATTTAAAATATTGGATACTAATGGATATGAACAAAAATATATGAATTGGTCCCATTGCAATCTCTTTGAACTAGCAGTGCGTCCTATGGTAGCAGGTGGATGTGCTATATTTATTTCTAAAAATGCCTATTTTTTCTTAATTATATTATTAAAAATATACAGATGTATGTAAATATTCATAATTAAATAAATTCAAAAATATTAATTTACTGAGTGCTTCTTAGATCTACACATTTTTGATCTTATTTATCTTTTTTAACAATAACATAAACATGGCTGCTGATAATGCATATCATAGAAAGAGCAATATAAAAATGTATCATCATTTAATATTAAACAGAAATATAGTAATCTATGATATGGTCTGATTGGCAATTTATGCATTTTCAGACAGTTCTGATAATTCAGAAAGTACAGGATGATTATTTTTTAACTTCTTTTTAGATTTTGGATATCAAATTTCCTACTTCTGATGATCGTGTGTATGTTGATCAACTTTCTATTCCTGTCAGTTACAAAAAAAAATTTCCATTCAATGTTTTTATTCTGTTTTTTTTTTTAATCATTTAAACTTTGTTAAATATTTTAATATTTTCTGCTGAAAAAGCTGCTCTACATCCAGCTTTTTCTTCATGTTACATCACATTACAATGTTTCAATGCTGTAAGTCTGGCATTTTGTGTTAAGTGGCCTTATTTATTCTAATATAAACAGGCTTTGGAAAATTTTTTAAATTATAAAAGAAATCATCATTTATTTCAATAAATATTATATTGCCCTAATACTTGAAAGTAGAGGGTTGGCTTATACACAAGTATATATGATATTTGCTGGTAATTTCCATGTAGAAATCAAGAATCATTATTAGTATTTATTTAAAAAATCTTATAAACTCCTGCTATTTCTATCATATATTGATCTTGTTAATCCAGATAACATTAAAAACAAACTTATACGTAGCATTATAATTCTGTACGATACTTTTATACAGCTCAAGAGGGTTGTAATCATTGAAAATGTTACTGTACCGTACATATTTAATGGAATAAAATATTTTTAAGTAAAATTTTCCTACCGAAGTGATGTTTAAAATAATATATAATTAAAAACAGATTTATTGCAAGTTGTTTAATGGGTATTTTAATATTATGCTGTTTTTCTATCTTCTTGTTAACATATAATATTGTGGAAGACTGCCTTGCAGTTAAATTCTTTTGGTTGTATGTACATATATAACATTTATTTATTTGGTCTTGTTAAGATAGCATTGACTATCTATACATGTGCAGAGTAGGGATTCAGAGAGAAGTTCCCCATTTTTGTGAGTTAGAATTTTCAATTTTCATTTTATTCTATATGACTAATGATGAATAAATAAAGCAAAAGATCAAAGAAAAAGCTATTTTCTTATTTAAATTATTTATGTTTATTTGAATTAGGACTATATTTATTTAATTGCTTATTATTTAATCTTAATAACACTCAAAGAATATTAGATATGTGAAAAATCTAATAATAAATATTGAATACTTTATGAAATAAAATTTCATGCACTTATCTCTAATATATAGTTTAACTGATTATTGCTTTAAAATCAGCTATTTTATTTGATATTTGTTTGTTTACATATAGTAATTTTTGAAATCAATTAGTTTCCTTTTAATTCTCAATAAAATTATTATAAAAGGTAATAGGAAAACTTGAATCATTAAAATAGATCACTTATAGTTTTAAAAACTTATTGTATGGCTTTAAAAAATTTTTTAAATTAACATTTTATGCAACTGAAGAAAACAAAAATGTAAAGTAAGGAAATGTAATAATTCAACTAAAATATAATCTTAAATATTCAAGTTCTGCTACTCATAAACACAAAAAATTTGTTCAACAAGCAGTTTAAGCAGGAAATACAGATACTAATACTAATACTAATAATAAATTTTAGTATTCATGCATAAAGTCTTGTTAAATTATTGTGAGAGATACTAATACTAATAATAAATTTTAGTATTCATGCATAAAGTCTTGTTAAATTATTGTGTCAAAATATTTTTTATATATCATATTTTTTGTCTAAATTAGTATAGATTAGTGACAGAATAAGTTTGTATTAATATTGAAGTAAAAATATTTGATTTTTAATTAATTTTTAAAACCATTAATACAATTTAATTAAATTATTCTACATTTAATGTAAAAAATTATACATTAAATCAAGCTAAAATTAGTTTAAATAAATAAGGATCACAATAGTAAGTTTAGATAAGATATCTCTCATTTTACAAAGTCAATGTATACTTTGAAAATTGCTTGTTAGATGAAAATTTATTTCTCATTAATTTTAATGTAAACAATTTCTGATTAATTTTTAAGTTTTAGAAAGTTGTTGCCATCTTATCTACTGATATAAAACATCCCAAAAATATTAAAATAAATGTAATAACATATACTATAATGCAATAATTTATAACAGTTATTATTTAAAAAAGTATTTGTGAAAATAAATAAAATTTTCTAAAGTTTAGAATTTAAAAGTTTGAAAAATAAAAAATTCAATGCCATTTGTTAAAAACATATTATCGGTAATTATGGATGTTACTAGGATGATTATTTTATTAAAATTAATTTTTTAAATAAGTAAACTGTATTTTATATTTTTCAACAGACTATATATCACTATGATTCAAATGTTAATATGAGTGGAAAAAAATGTTGAAAATTATATTAGAGATTGTATATAATTAGAATAATGTGCAATCATTATTATATATCTTTAAATGGCTCATTCATAGTTACAAACATTTTTGAAAAATATAATAATTAGATAATGAATACAGGTAATCCTCAACATATGACCATTCACATTTACTATGATTTGAACTTACAATGGACAAGAATTATTATTAAAAATTCTTTAATTTAACTTTGCCACCTGCATATAAGTACATATATCACATTACTTTTGTATATGCATCACAGTATCAGCATTAGTTGGCAAGCAAAGTCTTTCAACAATACACAATAGCCACTAGTGTAATTCACCCATTTTTAACTTAGGTCTTTGGCATGTTAGCAGCTAATCAGTAGTTGAAGTGTTCATTTCTCTCATTGCAATTTTTGTATCTTTTTGTAACCCCTATCATGTCCAGTAAGAAAAATACTACTACTGATGAAAAAATTTCTGAAATTCCTAAATTTTTCTTTCTTAATTTTGTATTTACGGTATGTATTTATATGTGCTAATAAATAATTTTTAAATGTTTATGTAAATTTATACATTTTTTACTATTTTGATTAAATAGAAACCTAATTTATGGAAATATTAAAACGGAAATCAAATAAATCAAGAATTAAAAGTCCTTGACTTATGTCAGAATTGACTTATGATGGAGATGTTGGAACAGAGCCCTATTGTAAGTCGAGAAGTACCTGTATATGTATGTCAGCTGTTTGCCAACAACAGTTAATATCATTATCATCATCATCAGTCACCTGCATCGAGCATCGTGATCTCATGAATCATTTTGACAGTAGGAATGTATTAATGTACTCCATAATTCTTTATTTTCAGCCATTTTCATGGATTCTGCCAACATTTTCCATTATCCTAGTTACTGTATTGATGTATCTTGTCAGAATTCTTTCTCTATCTCCAGCTCCAATAACTTTGCCTTAAAGTGTAAGTTTTTCAGGCCATCTATTCTTATAGTATGTCCAAAGAACTTCATTATTCAACATTTTATCATCATGTTCAACATGTCTTTAATTTGCAAATTTTGTTGATTATGGACTGATTGGTTTGTCTATCAATCCAAGGAATTTTAAACATTCTTCTTCAATATGTCATTTCAAAGGTGTTAATTTTTGCATAGATCTGATTTCTTTAATGTCCAGCATTCAGAGGCTTGCATGAATATTGGGAACACGAGACTCCTCATTAGGTGTTTCTTTTTATCTATATATATATGTCATGACTTTGCCAGATCTTTATTAATTGTGCTACCATCAATTTTGCCATTCCTGCTCTTCTTTTGATTTCTTCTGTATTACTGCCTGTGTTTATCAGCAAGGATCCGAGATAAATAAAACTATCCACTACATATATGCTGTTAATCTGATTATTATTAGGTCTGTCAATAATCATTATTTTAATTTTTTCTCTATTGATTTTTAACCCAATCTTGTTACTGGTATCCTCTACTCCAGCGCTTCTCAAACTTTTTTCATTCACGACCCCATTTTTTATTACGAGATTTTTCGCGACCCCAGATATTAAATATGAAATAACACATACAAGTACATAAATCATTTACACACTTATTAAGATGAACACAATCCAACCAACCACACCGAAAATTCATATGTTGTCATACGTTAAATATTGGAGACAACTACACTGAAAATTCATAAGCTATCATACGTTAAATATTGGGCATTTGTGAAATTACATATAAACTGAAACTACACTGAAAATACATATGTTGTCATACGTTAAATATTGGGCGTTAGTCACACCGAAAATTCATATGTTGTCATACGTTTAATATTGGGCGTTTGTGAATGAAAATACATATGTTGTCATACGTTAAATATTGAACATTTGTGAATCATTTACACACTTATTAAGATGAACACAATCAACCAACCACACCGATATATGTTGTCATAAGTTAAATATTGGGCATTTGTGAAATTACATATAAACTCATGTTGTCATACGTTAAATATTGGGCATTTGTGAAATTACATAAAACTGAAATTCAAGTGTTTGAATTTAATTTTCTAAGATGAACACAATCAACCAACTACACTGAAAATTCATACGTTGTCATGTTAAATATTGGGCAAGTGAAATTACATATAAACTGAAATTCAAGTATTTTAATTTAATTTTTGCATTACATATATTCCAAGTATTTGAATTTAATTTTTGCAAACCCCATTTTGGGCCGCGAAGCGAAATGGGTCACGACCCAAGTGAAATCCAGCATTTCGCTTCGCGACCCCAAATAGGGTCGCGACCCATAGTTTGAGTAGCATTTCGCTTTGCGACCTGGGATCACGACCCATAGTTTGAGAAGTGGGGGTCGCAACCCATAGTTTGAGAAGCACTGATTTATAGCAATTCATCACGTCCCCAAATGGGATCGTGACCCATAGGTTGAGAAGCCCTGCTCTACTCTGTTAATTAAAATAACTAATTCTTCTTCCATTGCAGCCAGGAGAGTGGTATCATCAGCATATTGCAGGTTAGAGCTTTCTGCCATTTATATAAATGCCACTATCCCAGATTTCTAATTACTTAATTGCTGGCTTTCCTGATTATCCATTCACCATAGATGTTAAAAAGTATGGGATTCAAGATGCATCCCTGTTGAACATCTTTTTCCAGATTGAAAGGTTCTGTGAGATCATTAATGATCCTAACCTTTGCTTTGCTGTTTACGTACAGATTCTAATTAGAGTGATCAGATGTTGTGGTGTTCCCATCTCGGATAGAAGAGGCTACAATTTTGGCAATCTCACACAATCAAAAGCTTTACTATAGCTAAGAAAACAGATGTATGTTTTTCTATTATATTCTCTAAATTTTTTTATGATTTGTTGCATATTCAGAATACGCTCTCTTGTGCCTCTCCAAGGCATAAAGCTAGTCTGTTTTTGTGGAATTTGAGGCAACAGATAACCTTTTAGACATTCCAGAATAATTTGTAGCATTACCTTTCTAGCATGAGAAATATTATATTTATCATTTTATATTTCTTTAAATGTGGCACAATTAAATAGAGAGGTGCATGAGAGATGCCGAGATCGATACTCGACATCTCCATTTTTTTTCCTTTTATGTTTTAAGTAATATCTATTAAATCAATAAACATTAGAAATTTATCCTTGGAAATCTGAACTATATATTTCTTTATTTTCCTATTCATCTGTTGAAACTGCACTATAATTTTTACATTAATCTTTAGTTCCTTTCTTGTGGAAAAAAATATAGACTGAACTAATCCAATTGTTAGGTCATTTACAGCTCCTCCAAATCTTATAGTAGATTATGAGCATTACTTTGATTTCAATTTCATCAAGTGATGTGATCATTTCAATAACAATGCTATCTTTTCTTGGTGCTTTGTTTAATTTTACTTTAGAAAGAGCAAAATCTACTTTCTCTAAGCTAATGTCAAGTTCTAAGTCAAATGTTGGAGCTTCACTGTCATGAGTGTCCATGACATCATCTTTAAAAAGTTTTCACAGTATTTCATACACACAGTATTTCCAACATTCTTTAATATCTTTGCAGTCAGTTAGCAATTGTCCATTTTCATCTCTAATTGTTCAGGTGAGAATTTTCTTGTGATTTGTTTCATTTTTAGAAACACGTTTTGTTTGTATTGCTATGAAATTCTATTTCTGTGCAAATTTCACGTATAAATTGATTTTTATCTCTGACATTTTTTGATAATTTCTTTGCTTATTTCTCTATATCTTTGATTTGTTTCTGGTTGTTCAAGTCCTGTGTGTTTTTATGTCTTTTTGCATTTGTATTGCATTCTATGTGTAATCACTTATCCACTGTTTTCTTTTATTATTAGTGTTAGGTGCATCATTTGTTTTAGCAGCTTCTTTTTCTAGTGCATTCTTAGTTCCAATCCATAAAATTTCTGCATTTTCAATACTCCCAATACCATCCAGAACATTCTTCACTTCTGAGGCTGCTTTGCTCTTATATATTAAATCTGTTTCTTATAATTTTCTTTGTTGTAGAACTTCTTTAATTTAAGTTCCAGTTTTGCTTCAAGATATTGGTGATCATTGCCCCAATCTTTTCCTCGATAATTTTATTAGTTATATAATTTTGTCTTAATATAAAGTCAGTGTACAACAGTAAATTTGATACGAAAATATTTCTGAAACAAACAGTAAAGAAAATAAATAATGAACAATTATTTATATAATTAAAATGAAACAACAGAATAAATAAATTTTTTGTCAAAATAATTTGAAGACCTAGTATGCAAGAAAAATTTTATTAAGATATGAATTAGGGACTATAAATTATTATGTAAAACTGATTGAATGATCTGCAATAATTTATTTAAATCAATCATGAAATGATTTCTTTATAATTGAGAAAATTATCTTCACAAATTAAAAATTGGTACAAAGTGTTCATAATGACAAAAATTCATGAAAAACATTCATAATATAATTTCATTCATAATAAAGGAGGAAAATCTATACTGAAATACAGGGTGAACATCAAATGCTGGATTGATTTTAGATTTTAATAACTAAAGATATAAAAAATAATATTATTATTTTTATGTCTTCAGTTATTAAAATTTAAAATCAATACAGAATTTTATGACCATCCTCTATACACATTATGTCTGATAAATAACTACACTGACACTATAAAAAATGAAATAATGGCCATGTTAGTATAAATCTGTTTTTTTTTTTTTTATTTGAAATATGTTCCTTCTACATTGATACAGCAATGGGAGTAAAATCAAGTAATAAGCAGAATGATTTTTGGAGCTCTGATTTCAGAATCCTGTTAAGTATCTTTGTCATGATGACTTTGATTTCTTCATTATCATCAAATCAGGTCCCTTTCATTGGCATTTTTAGTTTCAGAAACAGAAAATAATCACACAATGCTAAATCTGGAGAATAAAGTGGATGGCCAAGAATGTACACTTAGGTTAAGTTCAGAAAATGCTCCAAGAAATCTCTACTGTAGAAGCTAAAGAATGATATCACATTGCGAGAGAAAATGATTTGTTGAAAAACTGGACCTCCAGCTATTCAACAAATCATGTTGTCTTGCGATGTGACATCATTCTTTAGCTTCTCTAATGGAGACTTCTTGGAGCATTTTCTGAACTCTTCCTATTTTCAAACCAAAAACTGCTTGATAGCAGTGGTCTTGTGTGCCAGTGCATTGCCATGTAAGAGAAATCAGTTACCAGGGTCTTTATATTCAGGTTTTGTTTGTACAATTCTTTTATACAAAGACTCCAAAATACCCAGATAAAATTTGCCAATAGCTGTTTGATCCTTTTGAACAAATTAACATTATCTTGTTTTATGGCTTTTGAAAGCACAATTTCTTTGGTCTTGATGAGTTAGGTGACTTCCATTCAGTGTTCTACACTTAGTTGATGGATAATACTGGAAACATTATGTCTCATCACCAGTCAGTATTGAATCCAAGAAGTTTTTTGTTCCTTTGAGTGATTTTAATAATGTCCTTGAATGGCCCAAACAAACTTTTAATTACAGGTTAATGAGTACAATACAAATTGAGCACATTTGGCCAAATATTTAGTTAAAACTTTGCAAATCATATCTTTATCAATACCAAATTCATCTGCCATCATTCACAATGTCATATTTGAATCAACAGCAATGGTTCATGCTCTTTTTTTATGAGTTTGTTACTGTTCACCAACTTCAGATGATCTGGCATTATTCAAATCCTTTTGGCCATCTTTGATACATCTATATTACTGAAATATTTATATATAGGATATATAATTATTATCATAAACTTCATTCACCTCATACTGTGTATATTCTTTCATAAAAAAAATGTATTTAAACTTACAATTAAAATATACAATTAAATCTCATATCTCAAATATTAAGCATATTAAACTATCATAATAATATTCTTATTACATATAACTCTATATAAAGAATAACTTATTTTAGATGAACTAATAGAAAAAATTTGATTAAAATTCAGATTTAGTATGATCATGATTTACGTGAAGGTTATATTTTTAAGCTGCATGCATAATTTGAGAAATAAGTATATTGAAATAATTTTCTCCATAAAAATTCAGTACGTTACAATTAGGATGATGCTTTTGCAAAGTAAATAAAAACAAAAATAAAAGTTTTCATAAAAAGTTTAGGATGATAAACAAAAACATAAACATAAAATTATTAAGTTTTCTCCTAATACTATATATTAGCTTTTATTTTCAGTATTTGATTATTGACTTTATTATAAACCTTAACTTGCATTTGTACATTATTTATATTAACAAAGTTCACCAGAGACTTGCATTTTGTATTGTCTATCAATATTTCATTTATAAATATTAGCTTTTATTTTCAGTATTTGATTATTGACTTTATAATAAACCTTAACTTGCATTTGTACATTATTAATATTAACAAAGTTCACCAGAGACTTGCATTTTGTATTGTCTATCAATATTTCATTTATAATAAGTATGTATAAATTGTTTATTAAAAGTTACAAACAATTTATACATATTGGACACATGCAGCTTAGAGACTATAATAAATAAAATGATAAGTGTTGAAATTTGCTATTATTTGCATTTTACTATATTATATCCATCCTGCTGGAGTGAATGCAGTTAAAATAAACAAACTAAATTCTATTTTTTTCCCTGTCTCTGTGTTAATCAGACTTTCAGTAGCTGTCAATGGATGCAGTAGCATACTGTTTTTAACTGTATATTAAAATAACTTGAGTAGAAATTTTCTAAGGTAATAAACTAGTAGCAATCAGATTGCATGAATTGAATAACTTATATTTGATACTCTTCAGTACAGTGCTCCAAATTAAGTCAATATGTCTCAACTTGTTCAAACCTACAATGTGGCATCAAATGTGGCTACATAAACAAGAAATCTTTATTCAAAATGATATCAACAGGACTTATAGAAGGCTTGAGCTCAAGTGAAATTGACAATTTTTTCTGTGAAGCTTGCATACTTGGGAATTAACACAAATACCCATTTTCATATCCAGAGAGAATTAAAAGCAAAACAAGAGAATATATTTAGAGCAATCTGTGTGATCCAATGTCAGAATCTTCTCTTGGTCAAGTATTTTATCCTATTCAAAGATGATTGTTCTGGATACCAAGTGGTATCTTTCATCAAATATAAAAATGAATCAATTGATAGTTTCAAGACCATTCTACAGAATAATGAAAAACAAATACAATTGCTCAGTATAAACTATCATATATAAAACAGAAAAGAATACATTAATAATGATTTTAAAGGAGTTTGTGAAAGCAAACTCCTTTAAAATCATTATTAATGTATTAGGAGGAGATGAGGATGCAGTGGAGAGTTGCAGAGATGATAAATGGTGTGCTGCAATAAAAGAAGAGCTTGATACACTAACAAAGAAAAAGAAAATAATAACAAAGAATAAGACTTCCTTTTAAGTTATTATATTATATAACTTAAAGGGATGATTGCAGCAATGTTTTCTTTAAATTGTTAACTAAACTAATTAACTTAAACTAATATAAAGGAAAAACCTAAATTATATAATAACTTAGGTTCTTCTATAATAGACACTAATCTTGCATCATGCCACTGGATAGTAATGTCACAATGCAATGCCCTTTGTGCTAAGGTTGTATTCTCAAGGTTCTTCTCTACATCATACATATGTTTCTTAATCAATTTCTCTAATGATCTTGCAATATACCCTACATATATTTCATTTTGTTATATATCATTATTCCGATGACTAACAGCACTATGGCAGGAAATAAATTCATAATAATAAAAACTGTTTTTATTATTATGAATTTATTTCCTGCCATAGTGCTGTTAGTCATTGTTTTTAAATTATTTTGGCAGTGTATTAGTAAAGTTCCACTTATCATTATTCCTTAATGGAATTTCATAAACATTTGGGAAGAATCTCCTATCAATTCTATCCTTGCCATTTCTAAATATATTAAACAAAGTGTTTCTATAATTGAACACCAGTCCCTTTCCAATTGACTTCTTTAAACATTTCTTGAATCTAAGGTATAAGGATTAATATCAGTCAGGTAAGGTAGGTTTCCATCAACAAACATCCTCTGAGTACATCTACTAGTCGGATCATTTTTTTATATCAATATTTTCCAATAAGTTTAGGATAATTTCTTGCTTATAATCATGATTTACAGCTTGTCTAATAATCCAATCTAGCTCCTCCTGTTGCTGGGTGGTACAATGAATATTAATTCTATTCAGCAATGATCTAAACACTGCCTCATTAACTGCAAGAGTAGCAAACCCTGGCAGTTTTAACAATTTTTTAGCAATTTATGTATTATATATAATGATAACATAAATATCTAATAATGTTATTTATATGTAATATAGATAATTCCTACAATTTTAATAAAAGCTTATACCAAGAATTTCAAGTAAAGATCATCATGTATTTAAATTAAGTTATTCTTATATTTAAATACAAGTAAATGCATAAAACTTGGAATTTGTTTAATCTTGTTGTCTTTATCATATATCTATAGTTTTATGGACAAAAACATTCAAGAGTAATCTAGATTCAAATTAATTCTAGAAAAACAGATAGAAAATATAAATTACAGTGGTGGACAAAAATATTGATACCCCCTCCATTTTTTTATTATTTTGGGAATATTAGTGTTTGAAGTTAATGTAACATTTTCAAACCATGTTTATTGATAAATTTTACCGCTATAGTGATAAATTTTATAAAATTTATTACATAAATTGTTATAGGGAAAAAATAAACCTAAAAATTTCTGTGGACAATTGTATTGATACCCTAAGAATTTTAAAAATAAACTTATTCTTTCTATTTTTGTTTTAAATAATTTCAATGGAAAACATCTGCAATATGTCGTGTGACATCATACGTACATAAATAATTTACATATTGTCATCATAGCGTCATAACACAGGTAACAACGTAAAGATGGGAAAAACGAAGGAATGGAGTCAAGATATGCGTGAAAAGGTCATAAAACTGCATAAAGCTGACCATGGATACAAGAAAATTAGTTCCCGATTGCAGATTCCTGTTTCAACAGTACAAAAAATCATTCAGAAATGGAAGCGCCATGGCACTATAACAAATTTAACACGTGCAGGTCGCCCATCATTATTGAGTGATAGAGCTACTCGCTTGTTGAAAAGGACTGTATTAAATGATAGAAAGAAGTCTTCGAGGCAAGTAGCAGCTGAACTTAGGGAGGGAAATGTGGCCAATGTCTCTTCAAGAACAGTTAGACGGCACTTAAACAAGTGTAACCTCCGAGGTTGTGTGGCGAGAAAGAAGCCATATCTGAAGCAGTGCCATAAAAAAGCACGTTTGGAATTTGCAAAGAAATATATCAAAGAACCGGAAACCTATTTTAATAAAGTTTTATGGTCTGATGAGACAAAAATCAACCTCTTCAATAGTGACGGTAGGCAGTTTGTTTGGCGTTTCAAAAATGAAGAGTTCAAAGAAGATTGCCTGGTGCCAACTGTGAAGCATGGTGGTGGTAGCGTGCTACTTTGGGGTTGCATGAGTGCAAATGGGCCTGGAGACCTTGAAATTATTGATGGAATCCTTAATTCTGAACGATATCAGAATATATTGCAATTGAAAATGATTCCTTCTGCTGTCAGGCTCCTTGGCAGAAGGTATTATTTTCAACAGGACAACGATCCTAAACATGTTTCACATTCAATAATGCAATTTTTTGATCAAAACAAAATTAAGCTTCTTTTTCCCTGGCCTAGCCAAAGCCTGGATCTTAATGTCATCGAGCATTGTTGGTGCAAGCTAAAGAAAATAGTCAAAGATCGCCACCCCAAGAACATAGCAGAATTAAAAAGGTTTTGTAAAGAGGAATGGGCAAAACTTGACATAGACTTTTGTAGGAAGCTTGTTGAAGGCTACCGAAAACGATTACAAGCTGTAATTTCTGCTAAAGGTGGGCATATTAAATATTAATTGTAAGGCATCAATATTTTTGTCCATCTTATGTTTTCAGTTTTTGTTTGTACAGAAATAAATAATTGCTATTTCTGATTGAATGTGCTATCCTTACTATTCTTTGCTCTTTCCAATTTCATAAACAGGATTTGAAAATGTTACATTAACCTCAAACACTAATATTGCCAAAATAATAATAAAAATGGTGGGGTATCAATACTTTTGTCCACCACTGTAAATATATGTTTACTATTTAGTAGGATTTCCATATTTTGAAATTAGGATTTTTTTGTAAAAACAAAAAAATGTTTTTGTTGTAAATAATTAATGGTTCAGCTTTTAAGTATATCTATATTTGTCTTCTTATTCAATACATTAGATATTAAGGTAATGATGAAAGAAGAATAATTATTTTAGCCAGAACTCATTGAATTGCATTGATCAATCACAAAATTTACTAATTACATCACTGTCATAAATACAAATTATCATAAATCAAGGACTACCTGTATTCCATTACTCATTTCAGGCTGCTTACACTCTTGGTAAAGTTGGCACTTAGGTAAAGGATATGATTGAATGGTTTGGACCTGAAAAAATTTAAAATATGGGACCAAAAGTTAAACATGAATATTCTATGGTAGAAGCATAGTATTTACATCCTGATGGTTAGTTGGATATCTAGTCAACTAGTTGCCACTATTAATGGTGGTCATTTGAATATGGATTTTTATTTTAAATAATCACTGATGTAAATACAGGTCATTGTTAGTTTGACTGTTGTAACTTAAGATCCCTTGTATTCTTCCATTAGCACTTTAATGTATTGAATAAGAACACAATATAGCTTTTGTTATGTTCAAATTTTATTTCATGATTATATATGATAATTATCATTATCATACATATACTATTCAATACAGCATTATTAGTATTAAATAAATTAACTTAATTCAATATTTAATAAAAAAAATTATTATATTTCACATAAAATAAAAATTTTGAGCTATGATGAGGAGAAGCTTGGTAAGCTCAACCTATATAAAGTTTTTTGTTAATTATTATATATTAATTCATTGTTCTTGAAAATCCATTAATAGAGTCTATGTAAATTATGGCTATAATGAATGGAGTGTGGTTTATTTTGATTTCATAATATAGAAATCACTTGGGCCAAATTATGCTTATAAAATCAAACTGTATGTAAAAGATTATTTGATGATAAAATTATAAAAAATAACAGAAAAAAAATTTTGTTTAAAAGCATAACTGTAAAAATTTAATTCATAAAAATAGTATATAAGACAATAACTAATGTAAAATACTCATATCTTGGCATTTTATATTAATTGGACCAGAATTATTAAAACTCTTTCTATTAAAGTTTAAACAATTAAAGTGCCATAATCTTCTGGCAGTAAAATAAAAGCATGCTAGTAAAATGTGTTTCATTTTAGAATTGTAAAGATTCAAATTAGTTGGTTTTTTCCCTATTGAGAGATATAAATTAGTAACAAATAACAGAATTTGATTGTGCCCTATGCAGAATCTTGTTAGAATGATTTCTTTTCTCCTATTTCTATAATAACTTACTTCTAAATGTTGAATTTCTTGTGGAATTTGATAGATTTAAATCATATCATGACTACCATCATAGTAACAATTTCTCTTTAATAAAAAGCTTCAAATTACCGATACTATAGTAAATGGAAAAGAGTGAGTAATATTGCATAATCTCTTTTTTAATTGTCTATATGTTATGAAATAATTTCCCATTGATCAGTAAATACTGTTTACCAATTTAAAATGATTTTAAGGGACTAAATTTAAAAAGATTTCTATAGATTGAAAAACTGAAGTTCATTTGCTAAAAACATTGGGCTTCAATCATCTGCTTACTTTGAGAAACTCAAGCATTTTGGATTGAACTGACTAAGGCCAGCAATTATATATAGTTGTTGGCTAGTTGCTTTTAGATTTTGTAGCAACAACTGTATGAGATATTTTATGCAAGAACTCAAAGTGAGCATAAGCATGTCATGTGCTGCAATAAATATAGTATTAAAAAAAAATCATACATTTGTATGTTTATTTTTTTGAGAGAAATATAATTTATAGTAGTTTAACTGAATATTGGGAATTTTGAAGTGTATTTTGAGGAAGTATGTTAATATTGTGATAATAATTAAACATTAAAAATGAAATTGAAACCAGATAGTTGGGAACTTACTCATTAATGGAGTAATGCAATCCAGAGATCATTCTGTTCTTACTTTTCATTATGTGTTTCAATTTTTATTATATATAATATCTGTTTTCATGTTTTTTTCCTATTAATATTTTCACTTCTCGATAGTTCAGACAGATGTTTTAACTTATTATTATTATTATTGTACCACATAAAAAATTCTTATATTGGATCAATGCTGTTTATTTTAGGAATTGATACATTTCAAGATGTGAGAAATAGAGATTGGCAAAAATATGTTAAATATTTAATATTAGATTCACAATAACAACCATAAATTGCATAAAAAAAATGAGCAGAAAATGAGATCTCTGCTTTGGGACTGTCTATATAAAATTATTTTCATCATTGATCAGTAGTTTTATGTTTTTTATAATCTAAATTTATATTTCAGATATCAAGATTCTTAAGCAAATTAAGAATAAATTTTTCATAATCATTAACAAAATCAATATTTGAAATATTCCAAAATACAACATGTCTCAAAAGTCTCCATACATAGGGAAATTTAACACTTAAAAAATTGTATTTTTCTTTACAAACATTCTATATATCTGATTATTATTTTTTTCTAAATTGTCATAATTGCCATTTCAGCTTCCTAATTTAACTTTAAGAATGATTTCTATATGTTCTTCTTTTATCAGAGTCATTCTTGGGGTATATCAAAAAGAGAAAAAAAATATCAGCTATGTATGGAGATTTTTAGGACACCCTATATATTTTTTTAACGTTTTAAGTAATAAAAAAATTAAGACATTTAAATAGATATTAAAATATATTTGCTTTTTAATATATGCAAAATGAAAAATGCATGTGAAAAAGAAACCTACTTTAAAAAAGGAACCAAATTATTTTAACAAAATAATAACTACAGTCTATTATTTGATTATATATACCAGTGCTGTCCAATTATAATGAACCTGAGGGTTATAGCCGTGTTTACTAAAGATATGGAGAGCCAAAATTACAAAAAAGAGGGGGAGGGGTTTTGGTACTTGATATACTATTGTCTTAACAGAATGCAAAAATATAATGCTTTTTGGAAAAAAATTTTATTTCCAAATGAACAAATGATAATAGACTCACACAAGCACTTTTTAGCAGTAGACATAGTAAAAGTTTTATTTCGTTTTACTAAAAGATGCTTGTGTGAGTCTATTGTTTAATAAGTTTAAGCAGTTTGTTTTATAACTTATGAACAAATGATATTATAAAATTATATTTACCAGATTGCATCCAATGAGCATGTTAAATGTTAACAAAAAGTTATAAAAAAGTATGCATATACCTATTCAATGTGAAAATAAGGGTGGGCAGTAGTATTTACAAGAGCGGGGATATTTACATCCATTCCTGTTGTAGCTAGCCATATGTGAAAGAGAAGAATCTCCAAGACAGGTTCTGAATCGATTCTTAACTATCTATGATAGAAAATGCACTTTCACACAAATAAGTACTACCAAACATTAATATTACTTTCCGACCAAAATCATAAAAGTTAGTAACACGTTCATTAAACATGGGCATCGAGTATATCAGGAACTGTGAGAAAATAACTTTATCTTTACAAATCCATGTGATTTGTTATGAAAAAGTTATTTTCCCATCGCTCCTGATATACTCAATTTTCAATTTCTGTTTTACATTTTTTTTTTCACTCATTTCACAAATGCAACGAACTCATGGTAAAATAAAAATAAAATTAAATTAAAATAGAAAATAAAATTAAATTAAACAGTAAAATAAAATTTAAACAGACTCTCACAACAATGGGCACACAATCAGTGAAATGGTGAGTGTTAGAAACCAAAAAATAACTTTAAAATACAGTCACAATTCAAAACTTTAAACTGATATAGCTAAAACTAAAATTGATGTAATTGAAAGTCTTATAAACGTATAATGTCATTGATAGCTTGTTGATCATTAAATAATTAAGAAAAATTAAAATTGAGTTAATATAATTTAATTTTAGGATTGTTTTTATTAATCTCTTTAAAAAAGGTAAGTGAAAAAAACATTAAAAAGTAATATTATATCACAAATTGTGAAAGTCTCGTAGCCACAGAAAATGGCTTTGTGAAAGTCTTGTAGCCACAGAAAATGGCTTGGCAGGCCACATGCAGCCCGTGGGCTGTCTTTTGGACAGCACTGATATATACCATGATGAATAAACTACATTTTACTTATTGTGAATAATTATTAAAATTCAAAATTATTATTATTCTATTATCATTTAGTATATGCAATACTAATACAATCAATTTATAAATTTTATTTTGCAAAATAATCAGTTACTTAAATATTATTAAAATAGTATGGCTTAATTCCTATACAAAAGTAATTTTCATTTTAATTTTTATATATAACACACAGATATCATTATATTTTGTAATGTTAAAAAATAAATAATAATCTCACATAAAAAATTTATATTATAGTGAAAAGTTTATTCTTTACATAACATAAAATTAAATACTATACATAAGTTCAATAAAAAAAACTTTTATTTTACAACTTATTAAAACTGATTATAATTTTCAAAATTTGCAAAATTTTTCCATAAAGAACATTATTCATCAAGCCTTCACAATGATATATGAGGAGATGAATATTTGTAAAGAATATTAGATAAAAAGTATAAAATAAACCAATGTTATGATAGTATTTATTATAATATATCAAAATTTATTGTTAAGAATTCTTTATAAAAAATCTACATTAGAATTTTTTAAATATTAATTTTCATTATATTTACATTTCATAATCTACATATATATGGATCATGTATGTCTGTCCACAGAAATAATTTGAGTACTTCCTATGCCTAGAAAGCTGAAATATGGAGATGTTATGGAGGGACTATGGAACTAATTTGGGAAAAATATGGCAATCTGAAAAATGGAGGAGCTAAATTTTCAATGTTTATTTTATGGCTTAAAAATTGTTATTTCTTGACCATTTGAGGGTATCATGCTGAGAAAAAAATCCCTTCACATATTACCTGAAGAAATCTATAACTTACTCATATCAAGTGATGACTTCCAAATCTGATGGATAATTAATGTTATTCTTGTTTTGATAAAAATCAGTATATGGAGTTTTTGATGTTACAGAATAGAAAGCTGATGATAGTATTTTCAAATTAAAAATGACAAATACAATATGGGAGCCTGAAATTCAACAGATATTTTCATTCAGTCCAACTTGTCTGTGTTGTCAGCTATACAGGAATTTTGAGGTTACAGAATAGGAATCTTATGACAGTTTTTCAAATTTGAAATGGCAAGTTTAACTTGGTGGTCTGAAAGCAATAGATATTTTATTTCAGTCCAATTTTTTGTATTGTCAGCCAGTTAGTGGTTTTGGAGTTATAGAATAGAAATCTGATGAGTTTTTCGAATTCAAAATGGCAGATCCAGTATGGTGACTTGAAATTCAACAAATATTTTATTTTAGTCAAACTTTTTTGTATTATTGGCTAGATTGACTATCTGGAAACATCATGGTTTTCTATCCAGAAAACCTGGACTTTAATCTAAGTCCCATTCCTTGGAAAACATTTGATGATCTGAGCCTGTGCTGCTTGATTACCATTCTGAATAGTCTGCCATCCTTTGATGTAAATAGCCTAAATTGCTAAGATCTCGATTCATCCACTTAGCAATCAACAAATTGAAAAATATTATTATTTGGTTGAGAAAAAAAGATACAGAGATCATGTTGCCATAAATATTTGCATCACTTGAAAAGATATGGCCTATCTATCCCCATTATAGCTTATATACTAGTATTTAATAAAATCATGTCAAAACAAGTGAATAAATTTTAAATATACTTTATATTATTTGTCATCACAAATGCATTTATTTTTTGCTGCTCTGACTTTAATCTTTTGTAATCAAAAATAATAATCCTTCCACTTTTCATTATGAAGGCCTAAAAAGAATAGTGTTCCATATTGAAAGAATTTAAAACTGTTTATATTTTAAGCTAATTTATAAAAAATTAAAATTTTTTTAAGAAGTTTAAAATTAAATCAAAAATAAAATTAAAAATAAATAAAATTTTGCTTATATGGAAAAACTAATATATTACAATAGTTTACTTTGGATGATAATTCAAAAATTTTCAATGTGACAACAAATTTCATTATTTTCTTTAATTTTTTTTTCAAATATAAAATATAGTTATAATCTTAATAATAACTCTAAAAGTTATTTATTAAAAAATAACATAGATAAAACAGATAAAATGATTAAAAATGAAATATAGTAAACTCTCACCAAACAGAAGCTGAAGAGCTAGAAAAAATATTATACAGTGAAACCTCTCTATGTTGAATGCATTTGGTTCCTTCAAAATGTGTTCAATTTAAAGAGGTGTCCAACATAGAGAGATTCATAAAATTAAAATTTTTTTCTAAACATACTAAATACTAAATTTTCATGTCAATGCAAAGCCTTTTAGTCAATTCAAATTGGAAACATTTTATTATTTTAAATGAAAAGATCGGAAGAGCGGTCCTATGATTATTTTAAATGAAACTCAAAAATGTAAAATACAAACTGCAATCTGTCAGTGCTTTCACATTACATACAGACTTCTTTTCAAATAAATAGTTTTTAGAGTTTGCCTTTTTTATATTTAATTTACACTTCATCCACATATTTTCAATTTTATTTTAAAAACTATTTATTTGAAAAGAAGTCTGTATGTAGAGTTTCTTTTTTATATTTAATTTACACTTCATCCACATATTTTCAATTTTATTTGCGTTTGCCTCTTTTATATTTAATTTACACTTCATCCACATATTTTCAATTTTATTTTTAACTAAATAGAGTTTCAACAATCTCTGGTTCATTATTAGAAAATACTTACTTTCAACAATTGCTGGTTCATTATTAGAAAATACTTATTGTTAAAATTCCTCTCATATGCCAAAACTGTTTCACGATCATTTGGTTCCTCTTCCAACTCTATATGAATTGAGCTGGATATAATCTTTTCAATTAAATCACTAGCTGTGCAATTTTCATATTCACGCGGGACATGATTGTTGTCAAAATTTGTAAAATATTCAGTTAAACTTTTATGATGATATTTCTCAGGAAGAGCACTCAGTTCTTCTCCTAGATCAAAGTTATTGACCTCTTGCATTCCTCCTCCAATGAAATCTATAAGGCCCAGTTTTTTTAAAACATTTATGAATAATTAATTCTGAAACTTCTTGTCATGCAACATAAATCCATCTCACTGTATCCAGAATAGTAAATAATCAACAACTTGCCTCTTTTGATCTAATGTCAGTTTGTTTAACTTTCTTTTACTGCTTTTTAAGATCTTTAAGGAAAGCTTATCACAGCAATAGAAGAAACAGCACACAATTCTCAAAGAAAAAAGTAAAATATAAATCAAACCAAAGCTAACCAATTATAGCCCAAATTTTTAATTTAGACTTCTTCCACATATTTTCAATTTTATTTTTTCTTATACCAAACAATCTCTTGTTCATTATTAGAAAATGCTTATCATTCAAATTCCTCTACATATTCAAAAACAGCAACCATTTTAAGGCATGACTAATCAATGTTATAAGTTTCTCTTTCACAAATTCCTTTGGTTAATCTTCTAAAGCTAAATAAAATTTAAGATTTTATTTTAACCAATAATCAAAAAGTGTCTAAAGCTAAATAAAATTTAAGATTTTATTTCAACCAATAATCAAAAAGTGCCCATCTTATTAGAAACAGTTGTTCAAGATATAGAGCAGGGGTTCCCAAAGTGCGGCCCGCGGGCCAAATGCGGCCCTCGACGACTGATAATCCGCCATCTTGAATTCCTAGAGATAATTTATATTTTACAAAAAATAAGGTAAATCTGTAGAATCGCTACTTTTGCCGTAGGAGCTAAAATTTTGACACGGGACCGGAAATGACGTCATCGGGGGGCTTAATCTGACTTCCGATAATGGTGTTGGAAGGAAAATAGTTTTCATAAGTGCTCACACATAAGTTAGTTAAAAATGAAAAAGGTTTTTATAAGATTTAAAATCACATCATGCCTTTGCATCAGTTGTGCAAGGTGCTATATTTATTCTTTATAAAGTTTAATTATTTTTGATTTTGTTATTAAAACTATGTAGATATGTGTTATTCTTCGTAAATACTTGTATACATCACTTAGCATACTTTTGTTATAACATACATAAAATATTACTACTGATTCCTACTATAGCATTTCAATGCCTGCTATAACATATCAATATCACATCTAAAATTCTGACTATATATAACTAACACAATGCAATGGGCTCTGAGGCCAAAACTATGCACTACAATATATCATAACATGATTTCTTTTTTATATTTCATCATAACAAAAAATTATTTTTAAATAAGTGAAGCAAAATATTATCATCATATTTTCTTGATTCTAAGATGTGCATTTTTTTCACATTTTAATAACTTTGAAATAGAGATGCACTGTACAATTGATGTGAAAACAAATTTTTAATTATGCAATTTGAAAAAACAAATCATCATTGTATCAGCTAGAAATAATGGGATTATCCCAGCAGTAAGTGTTATTCAAAGAAGCATTACAAGATATTTAAATAAAAAGATAAAAAATAGAAAAGAGAAATCAAAATAAAACATGCAAAAGAAATTTTATCACAACAAAATGGAAATGCATCCAGTACACAATAATCATCAGATGAACAAATATGGTGTCCTAGATAAGTGAAAAATAATCACTGATATTAATCAAATTAACAAATATTAACCATCTAATCTAGCATTACAAATTTAGAATCAACTGAAATTAATGAATTAAACACATTTTACCAAATTGATTCTCTTTATTTGATATACAAATCATTGATATTTGCCTACTGATAAGAAATATCATATATTACATAAACTTGATTGGAATTACCAGAGATTACCAATCTATATCAGACAGAAATTCATACTTACAAACATGCAGTTACACTGTAATTGTTGATATATTTTTTCAGTAGATAACAACATATTTATTTGTACAAAAAACATTAGCTTTATATAATAAGAAATATTATTTTTTAAGCTATAAAATAATGCATTATTTATACATTATTTGGCATGTACTAAAAAATGCAAATTTTATACTGCATGTTATTTATGACTACATGTTATTGTACAAGGAAAATACAATCACAGTAATTTATTTAAACAAATAAAATTTTTATAAATATCAACACATTCAAACTACATTTTATAATTAGTATTTCTGGGCGGGAATTCCTTCCCGCCTGTTCCCGGGAATTTTTTCATTTTCCTGTTCTTGAATCCCGAGAAAAATTTCTCGGGAAATCGGGAAAATCGGCTCCTTGAATCCAGTAATACCGTTCTTGAATCCCGAGAAAAATTTCTCGGGAAATCGGCTCCTTGAATCCAGTAATACCCACAATGGGAAATAAATGTACTACTACAATGTATCTTTTAAATATTTTTCGTATTTATCTCTATCTAAAGTTACATTGTGTTACAATATTACACGCCACCAGAAATCTACATGTGACGCCAGAATCAGATAACAATGACCAGCTAATTTTAGCTCTTGTATATCAAGCACATTTCATCATGGAGAACAGAAAACAGTTTGTACATATTTACACAGAAAAATATTAAATATTCAATTTTCCAGCAAACGTGTTCTGTACATCCTAAATCAATTATCCATTTTGTTGCATCGGGTACATTTGAAAAATGTGTACTCACCATTGCATAATCCCGAATATTTCTTTGTCTGTCTGAATAATTTTTATCTTTGTTTTTCTTAGGAAACAAAATCATACCATGTGGACCTCCATAAATCCAACATTTTTTATAGGTTTTAACTGCATCAGCGTTTTTTTTACTAAGTTTAGGTGGTCAGTACTTTTACTTCCAAAATATCTACCTTTCGGCTGTCGTTTTTCCATTAACGCAGATTCAGTATTTGTTCTTAAGTCAGAAACTGCCTAGCAAATAATTCTAATTTGCTTACATGTGTTGCAATATCATCACCATAGATATAGCAATATTCATGAAATTGCGTCTGAAGTAGATATATCGAGTCCGCCAAATTTTGTTCATAGATATTTAGTAATTTTATCCAAATTTCATGTGCTGTATCACAATTCATTATCAGTGACAACAGTTTTCTATCCAGCGTTCTAACTAAAATTTCTTTTGCTATCTTATTAGTCTTTTTCCATCGATTCAATTCAGCCATGTTGTCAGCAACATTTTCAGGTTTGACGAATATACCATAATTAACTCTAAGGCATTACGAGCATCTAAACTCACTCGTATTTGAAATTTCCATTGCATCCAATTGCTAGAATCCACAAGTTTTTCAATTTTCTCTCTATCTCCATCCATTCTTTCTTCAACAAACAAACAGTCCAGGAAAAATGGCAGATGGCAGACTACATATACTTGAAAAATGTCGAGTTGACAAAAGACATTAAAAAATTCTAATCCTAGTGAATTCCTTCGTTTTGTGTCTGGGCCCATAACCTTTTGTCGTTAAAGAAGAAATAAATTATCCAGGTTTCTAGTTTAAACCTTATTTCTTTATTTTGTCGATATATATTGAGATAGATTACAATACATGTGTTCTACATACAGCACAGCAACAGCAACAGAACAAAAAAAAATGCAAGAAGAATGACAGAAGTGACTCATTCGCAAAAACAATGTTTGGCGTGGGTGTATAAATGTGGCCAGAATTCAATTTTATTCACAACAGATTTTCATGCTGTAGAGCCACAATTTGGCTACCATTGGTATATAGTACAAGATACACACATATTTGTTGCATCTGATGAGGGCTATAGAACACATAAATGTTACTAACTGGTATTATTAGTAATTGTATTTTAACTGATCATAAATCTTAATATTCCTGCATAAATTCACATAATCTTCCATCCATATTGCAGGGCTTCAAAAATAAAGTAGAAAGAGAAAAATTACATGAGAGACATATGATAGTGATTCAAAACATAGCAACAATGCATATGCATTTGAATGATATATTATTATATAATTATATTATATATTATAATTTTATATATCATTACATATAATAAATAATGGCTATAACAAGAAATTCTACTTGGTTTCATGACACTTATTATAATCAAGTTTTACTGTACTGTAAATTGATGTTATAATTTATTTTATAGAACATGTTAATAGTTGCTGCTATGAATCCAGCCATTGCAGGTGAAACTTTTATTTCAAATAGACTTCAAAACTGTTTTCTTCTTATTAATATAACAAATTTACAAGTAAGTTATTCTTTAACTATTTTCAGTTTTCATTTCATATACAGTGGTGCCTCGCAATTCAATGTCCCGCAATTCGTTGGTCTCACAATTAGACATTTGAGTTTTGTGGGTTGGCACATGCACATGCATGGAATTGTGTGATGTCATTCACTATTTGTCAGTTCTTTTTGGGCTACTTTGGTGTTTGCTGTGTTGTTTGTGTTAATTTTCAATTCTACATTGTTCAGAAAGTAAAAACCTTGTAATTATTATTATTTTTTGAGTGAAATATAAGGATGGTTTCAAAGAGAACTGACCAGAGGAATAATTCTGAAAAGAAGAACAATTGATTGAACAAAGAGATGAAGAAAAAAATTGTAGATAAAGGGCAGAAAGGTAGAACAATTAAAATGTAACTCAAGTATGGCATTCCTAGGACAACTGTGGCAACGTTTTCAACAGAGAGAGAAGATTGTGAGTGCTAGGGTGTCTGCTGGAAGACTTCGGATTATGAGTGCTAGGATGTTTGCTGGAAGACTTCATTCCAACATCCAAGAACTGATAAATTGTGTGTTGTGTATAAAATAGTGTATTTTGTAATTTTGTGTGTTATACAATATTAAAACACATATAATAAAGTAAATAATACGGTGTATCTCTCTTACCTCACTTGTTAGGTGAGTGGGATGGGGCCTGATAACGAATTAATCTATTTTACGTAGTCTTATATGGGAAATATTGTCCCGCAATTCGACAGTTCCTCAATTCGACATTACTTCAATGACGGATTAGTGTCGAATTGCAAGGCACCACTGTATAATAAATTAGTTATTGTTAAAAAGAACTTAAGAACAATAAATAATTTCAAAATAAGCTTATTTTCATAAATTTTCATTAAACATTCATCAGTTTGAAAAGATTGATAAAAAATTTCAAAATTAAAGATAAAATCTGAACTAGCTAATAGGACCTTAAAATAAAAGTAAAGATGCAGGAGCACTTTCGGGCTGGACTGTCCCTCTTCAGCTGCACAGAGAAAGTGAGTGTTAGCAGAGAACTTAACAGAGAATGGGACATCTGTAAAAACAAGTATAAATTGTAATTTAAACCTCTAGTGTCAGGGTAACGGTAAAACAAACAGGTTGTGCGTGTGAGATAATATACAAGTGGCCTACTCAAAGGACTGGTCTGTTATATGGGACAATGCTAAAATCATCAATTTGCTACGTTCTGACAATTGAGATCCAACTTTTGAGAAGTTTGGAACACTTACCTCTGTAGCAAAGATAAAATTCTAATCAATTCTTGGGATAAAGACTCTATACCCAGTGCTTGGGAGTACCTGTTTACCCAAAGTTTCTATAGTATTTAAGTGAGCAAACATAAACTTTTGTATCTATTATTGTCCTATTTCTGTCCCCCTTTTGTCTAACATACCATCTCACATGCACAACCTATTTGTTTTAACCATTACCCCAACACTCGGGGTTTAAATTACAATTTACACTTGTTTTTACAGATGTCCCATTCTCTGTTAAGTTCTCTGCTAATACTCACTTTCTCTGTGCAGCTGAAAAGGGGCAGTCCAGCTTGAAAGTATCTTTACTTTTATTTTAAGGTCCTATTAGTTAGTTCAGATTTTGTTTTATTTTAATTTGAGACCTAGTTGTCAATTTGGTTTAAATTAAAGACAATAATATATGGCAAAAAATGAAACAATAGATACAAAAAATACAAAAATAAGTTGGGTAAATATTCAAATCCAGAGTAATTATACTTTTATTAGTAAATACACTTGCAAAAGTCTTGCTATTATTTTTCCATACTTATACACTATCAAAAATATATGATTATATTTATTTGTTATCTGATATATTGAGGTACATAAAATATATATAAAACTGAAGAAATATTTTTTAGTCATATTTGTGACATCACTACAATCTCTCTTTGATAATGATTATATATTATTTCACAAAAATCTTTCCTTTTATAATAAAAGTTCAATGAGACTGCACAATAAATACTCACAATAAATACAAACTAAAAAATAATACTCAAAAGCCCTTTTGCAGTCAAAAGATTTTAATTAGAAACATTTTCAACGCACTTGGCATCTTCCTCAGTTGCTACTACAAGACTCACCTTGTTACACAAGAACAGGGGACCAAACTACACAAAATAAACAAACATAACAAAATTTAAAAGGACAGCAATGCATCTGGAAGTGCTCTCCTTAGCATCATCTGCCCGTAAAGCCATATATTTAGTTACATAACAGATCTTCTAAGAATATATTAAATATATTATAAAAACAAAAACCATACAAAGTTATACAAATTTTAAAAATCATTTAAAATCTACACAAATTAAAAATATGTACAATTATCTGCAATCATTAAAAAATAAAAGATAAAATACAGAAAATTAAAATAAAGTAATAATTGTTACAACAAGCAGCGCTCCCATATGGGAGTATTGAAAACTGACCGTAGTATATTTTTTAGTCTGCTTTGCTGACTTTAAACAACCATCTCCATGTGCTAGGGATCGTTTCCGGTTCTGTAAAATATATCACATATCCTTTCTTTTTCTTCTTGAGGATTTCCAACACCACAATCATATTCTTGTCCCAGTTCTTCTCATCTGATCAAGTAATTCTCACTCTTCCCCACTGCACTTCAATATCATGCAGCAATGATCTCTGACTTAGCACAGTGGAAAGTTTTCCATACTTGAGGTCCATTTTATGTTCTTTTATCCTCGCTTCTAAGTTCCTCTCAGTATATCCTATATAAAACTCTTTCCTGCCCAATGAGTGATTTGTTAAAGGAATTTCATAAACACTACTCTAGTCCTTATCCTCATACCAGTCTTTATCATTTCTAATCATCCCAAAAACATTCGGGTTCCTTTTAAAACTCAGAGTACAACTGATTAACCCGCAGATGTTTTTGGCAAATGTTTCTACCCATCAGGCTTGGTCAGCACTCCTAAAGGTATCTGATTTACTTGTCCGTGTCTTCGCCTTACACAAACCTCTCTCTATCTTGTCATATAACTTCCTTAGAAAGCTTTCTCCATACCTATATTTTCAGCCTATTCCCATAACAGTACTAATCTCCTCCATTCAATCTGTGAATCCAGAACAGTAAGTGTATGCTCTCCTGAAGAGGGCCAAAAAGGCTGCTCTCTTGTGGGAAAATCTTTCTTCAGAAACCATAGGTATGTACAAGGGAGCGCTATTAGGTTTTCTCTACACTGTAGTCTCCACCCGTAATAGCAATTTTTAAGTCGAGGAAGTGTATGTATCTTTTACTTTCCTGCTCCTTCTTAACCATAAGCCTGAAAATATTATTCAACAGGGAAGCAACCATTTCCTCTGCCTTACATTCATTCTCCCATATGACCAAGATATCATCTACATACCTCAGGTATACTTTTAAAAACAGGTTAAAAAGTTGGATAGCTGTCCGCTCTTATTGCCTAACCACCAACTCGGTCAATATATCTGCCATCAGACTACCAATTGGAACTCCCTTCACTTGTCGCTAAAACTTATGATCAAGCCTAAAATAAGAATTACTACAGACCAGGTCACTGAGTTCTCTCGGGCACTCTACCAACCCTTCATGCTGTTCCACCTCCTGCATGTCATTACATAGTAGATGATAAAGTTCAATGCAAGCTGATTCAATCCAAATGGAGGGATAAAGAGATTCAAAGTCAAAAGTCATAAATGTTTCTTCGGGGAACAGACCTTTCTCCAAAAGCTTATCAAGAAGCTCCTCTGTAGAGTTAATCGAGTACTCGTAGCCCTTTAGTCTCAATCTACATCACTTGGCTAGTTTTTCTCAACTATGTACAGAGGCAATCTAAACTTCTCAATAATTGGCGTAATTTTTATTGGCTTTTTATGAATTTTGGCATAACCAAACATGCATGGGCATGCAGGTGCTGTCGCATTAGAGTTCTTTAGAAACGTCGGTAACACTTTACACTTCAGAAGCCTGTCCACTCTGTGACAAACCTTATTAGTGGGGTCACTTTTCAACTCCTCCAAACTTCTCTCTTTGATATAAGCTTTCAAAAATTTCTGATAAGTTTCTCTCTTCATGAACACCAAGCTGCAGCTTTTATCCGCCCTCGTACAAACCACGCTGTTTTCTTCCAGCAACTTAGTAGTAAACCTAGTTGCACATTTAATCACCTTGCCTAATTCCTGATCTTAGGCAAGGTGTGACAAGAACAGGGACAAGATCTTGTTCTCTGTTCTTGTCATACCTCCACATCTCCTCCGCTATTCTCCATCTTATTCTATCTGTCTTTTCTCTCTCACTGCCACACAGAATTCTTTCAACTTGCCTTAGCCTTGAATCAAACCAGGAATATTGGGTTATTGATCCAATGCTTTAACCAGTTAGACTATCAAAGCACTGGTAGATTTCATTTTAAGAAATAATCTCAAAATTCCATGCTGCCACACATTAAAAACTAAATAAATAACAGCTCAAAGGCAGGAAAAACACATTTTAATTAAAATTTATTATATGGTAGTATTGCTTTCGATTACATATAATCTTAGAACAGTTGTGTAGTTCATTGATTTTTGGTAGCTGAGGAGATTATATGTAATCAAAAGTGCTACTACCATATAATAAACTATTGCTTTAGTAATGCACTGCTTTATGCGGGATTTATTTACATACAAATTTACCTGTTAGCACTTATAAGCAGTTCGTGTCATAACAAGTGGACTAAAATTGTTTATTATTTAACAAGAGGAGTGCTTTTGGCTTAATCTGCCATTATCAACTCTTACATGACATTTTTAGAACATTGATTCTGGAATCATAGCATACAATTTCTATTCTTTTTTAGTTTAAATTTAAAATATAAAAATATTTAAGAACATTCTTAAATAATCTTTCAATACACATGTTCACAAGACTTTTCTAGATCGTAGGAATTTTAAACAAAATATAAAGATAAAATATATAATACGATAAATAAAGTTTTTTAGAACATTAATTAATAACATAATACTCTCTGCTATTTTTCTTTTTTTATATATATATTATCAAAATATGTACTATTGCAATAATAATGTAGTGTAAATGCATTGAATGTTGTTTTTTTTTAATGCCAGAGTGAAACCTGGATAAGCTGGAAAACTGTCTACAGTGGAAAAATTTTCTGATCCCTTGTGATTCCAGCTTAGACAGGTTTTACTGTATATAAATCTTTATTTTGAATTAAATTAAATAATTTTAATTCATGAGAATTAATTAATTTTCTTATCATCAGTTTCTTTAATATTTCATATTTACATATTTGGATCTTTATAATAATTAATAATTCTGTCACCTATTCTAGCATTAAAATCTCCAAAATCACTATTGTCTGACTGTAATTATATTCTTCAAATATTTTTAATATAAAATGTAAATTATCAAAATTAGGTGCACCATAACTCAATAACATAGATATCCTATTTGATTCCAATAATTTTTCATAACAACTATGTAAACGAATAATAACCAAAATAAAATTGTCAATCATCATCTGTATTTCTGCATTACCAACTTTCTTAGAGATGAACAATATACATCCTCCAGCAGGTCTTCCTTTAGATTTTGACTTTATAGCAGGAATTTCTATTATATGAAACTGTGTATGCCTATTATCAGATTTGTCAAAATATGATGTAGTTGACCAAGTCCTTGTTAAACCAATATCATGTTGAAATAATAATTTTCAGAAATTCATATTAAGACGTTTTGATCTTATTCCTTGAACATTCCAGTTAAACACTCTTAAAATTTTTTCTTAACCTTTTCCTTTTTTCCATCTACTAAAAACTTTGTTCTAAAAAACAATCAGCCTCAACCAAACATGCCTGTTCCAAACTGTAAGTATAATTCTTCTGTTTATATGTCAAAATATCACAATGTAACTTAATATTCATTCCTTTTTTTTAGCTGATTTAAAGCAAGTGAACAAATGCACTCTAATAACAAATAAACAGGGGATAAACCATTTTCAAATCAACCAAACAATCTAGCCAAACTTCCCCTGGCAGACAAAGTCTAAATTACATTTTCATAACGATTATTTTTAAGTCAAAGCTATGGTGCCACCATAAATAATCATTATGAAAATATAATTTAGACTTTGTCCGCCAGGGGAAGATTGGCTAGATTGTTTGGTTAGATTGCTGGCTGGCTGGTTTGGTTGGATAGATTGGGTAGTTTGGCTAGATTGTTTGGTTGATATTTATTTTCATATTTTATATCATTGTTATATCTAAATTAATAATTTACCAGGAATTGCATCTCATACCATCATCAAACCAACTGCCAAATCAAAACCAAATTGCAAATCGAAAGTGGAAGTTGAGCACCAGCTCAATTCTCACAAATTCTTTGTCAAGAATTGAGTAGATAGACTGATTTGCGATTAAGCATTGCAGCTTTATTGAATCAGTAAATTAGTTCCAGATAGAACTAGTTAGCTAAGTTAATGAACCAATGAGAAATTTTTAACAAGTTTTCTACTTGTTTACTAGCAGAATATGACAATTTCACCCCCTTCAAAGCCAAGTGATTGTTCTTGGCCTGCTCCTCGTCCAGTTTTACTAACCACAAATTAACATTAAGTTGTTAATTGACATCATAAAAGGGGACGAACCTTTGTTAGTAAGACTGGTCTATGTTTACAACTCACATTAATCAAATATTTGATCGCACTAAGTGAAAAATGGTATCATTTTTATAAGTCGCACTAATCGAATATCGCATTATTCAAACTACACTAATTGAATATCGCACTAATTGAGGCCTCCCTGTATAAGAATTTTCTGAAAAACGATGTCAATTTTATAAGTCGCACTAATCGAAATCGCATTATTCGAACTCGCAAATTTTTATAAGTCGCACTAATCGAATATCGCATTATTCGAACTCGCATTTTATAAGTCGCACTAATCAAAATCGCATTATTCGAACTCGCACTAATTTTGTAAGTCGCACTAATCAAATATGGTATCAATTTTATAAGTCGTACTAATCGAAATCGCATTATTCGAACTCGCACTAAACGAGGCCTATCTGTATAATAATAATTGCATTTCCAAATCTTCCAATTAAGTAAGAGCTAGTATTACGTGGTCAGCCTCTTTTCAATGTTACTGGAGATCTCATAAGTTATCCTAAACTCATTATAACTTCAATAAATCAAACAGAACATTTACTAAAATAAAATTTAGCACCATTAAACAAAAAATCTCAAATTTTTAAGGTTTGAACAAAAATGCACCCACACCAGAGAAAGACTTAACAGTGCCCCTCCATTTTAAATAACTATGTTATATTTTATATCTTGCTTTAATAATAATCAATTTTTATTGTAATTGACATTGAATACTGTTACCATGATAACATCAATGATGATTGATGATGACTGTAGGAAAGGGAACTAAAACACCCTATCACTGTGACCATTGGAGATCTATTGTGCACGGCTCATAAGAAGTCCTGTCTAACTCATGAAAGACAATATCTTCCAGTGCTGGGAAATGTAACTCTAGATCATACCCTTAGCCCTGATACATTCATACAAAATGTGAAGAGGAGTTTCATCTCCTCTCTGACATCATCTACAGTTGGGATTATGAGGAATCCCAATTAAGTGAAGATGCCTTCCAAGATGACAGAGCCCTGTAACAATCCTACCTTGATATTTATGCAATGTAAACAACTCTAGTTCTCTGTAAAGAAGGACCTAAAATGAAAGCTTTTTAAGTTGAATTTGCAGAGAGTGAGAACTTATCTATTATGAACTCCTTCTTTAAGAAAAATTCAAAAAGAAAATGGACCTGGCATAATCCAAGTGATGGAACAGCTGAAATTGACTATATTTTAGCAAGCAAAAAGTATTTAATTGAAGATTGCACAATGAAAGCTTTTTCTTGCCTTAGTCTAGGAATAGATCTTCAATGGAGAGGTGCTGAATTACTAAATAGTCTCTGATAACTACCCAAATGCATCAATAACCAATATAAAGCACAAACGGCAGTAGTGACTTCAAAACTTATTTATTTCTAAATAACGAAGTACTTTCGGTCTATCAGCTAGACCAGGGGTTGACAAACTTTTGAGACCGAAGAGCCAAACTTGCCCCTCACAGCAATTTAAAAATTATTCGAGAAAAATTTGACAGAGGATATAGATATAAAAAATTTAAATACAAACATAAGCAATATACTAATACAAACTGCT
Source organism: Olivierus martensii (assembly GCA_000484575.1). Taxonomy (NCBI): domain Eukaryota; kingdom Metazoa; phylum Arthropoda; class Arachnida; order Scorpiones; family Buthidae; genus Olivierus; species Olivierus martensii. The sequence goes on from AYEL01085890.1 coordinate 181,431, forward strand.
ACTGAAGTGGCCGGAAAACAGAAACAGATCAAAAATGATAAATTATCTGATAAAACTAAATTACTATTGAACAAACAAAGAGAAATAAAGATAAATGGAAATGCTGTTTCAAAGAAAATTGAATATTCTGAACTTTGTAAAACGGTGAGAAAGTGTATCACAGACGATATCAGAAAGTACAATTGTAACTTAGTTCAAAAATCCATTGAGGAAAACAAAAGAATAAAATCTGTAAAAAAACATCTTTGCTGTGGAAGAAAAAGGCTTTTTGCTTTAAAAGCCAAAGATGGTAAAATAATTAAAAACCAAGAGGATATCTTAAAACTAAGAGCAATTTTTCATATTGAAGCAGTACCATGCCTACAATGTGCAAAAAATTGCTCTCATTATGTTCAGCCATCCCCTCCATGTTCCCTTTCTCTTCCCTGTCATCACGCTTCTCGCATCTTAGTGCCACGAAGTTTTGTGAGACCCATAAAACAAATGAAATCACTATTATGTGAAAATTCTTTAAAAATTTTTTAAATGAAACTATGATAGTTTTATTTTCATTTTCAATTTTACTTCAGAGCCACATGTATGAACCCAAAGAGCCACATATGGCTCGCGAGCCGCAGTTTGCCGACCCCTGGTCTAGACAAAGAGCCACATGTGGCTCGCGAGCCACAGTTTGCCGACCCCTGAGCTAGACTATCATTAGTGTATAAACTATTTTATAAAGGACATAAATAGAACATGTGTTCTTACAATTTAAAATTCAAATTACATATATATTGAATTGTGAGAGCTTAAAGCTTAATTTAAGTACAGAACTTAGATACATAGATATTAATACGATACAAACATCATATATATTATTAGTCAAACGTGGTTGGCTGATATCCCTTTTTTGGACGAACCACTGGTCGCACCACCGAATTCAACCTGTATTTATATAAGTGCATAGGATGCCATGTTGCCTGATGCGCCGCAATGCAGAAATTCTCGACAATAATCCAAGAATCATATGTAGGTGCGCTGCGCTGGATCATTTTAGCTGGATTATTGTCGAGAATTTCTGCATCGCAGTGCATTGGGCAGCATGGCATCGCCTATCTGATGCACTTATACTATACAAACGCAGGTTGGAGTCGGCAGCGTGACGCACTCGATCACTTCGGATAAAGTAAAATTTTACCTTTTAAATTGATATATTGGTGTCTATATTATAATAATTTATTTTATATGCATATATTTAAAGTTTCAATAAAATATTTATTTTGGCAAATGGCATTAATATATCAGTAACTAAAAATCAAAGATCATGTAATCTATCGTTTTCAAATTTTTATCGAATTTTAAGTGCTAATGGGATGCTTATACATGGGTTATGCATTTTTACCGATTTTCAAACTCTGAAGTCAGGGGGTCAACTAATACACGGATCGGCTTATATTTGAGTTTATATGGTGCATTTTTACTTATTTTCAAACTCCAAAGTCAGGGGGGGTCGGCTTATATTTGAGTATATACGGTAATTAATTTTATAGTAATTTTTCAACTTCCTGCTTAATAATGTAAAATTAATTCATAGTTACATCTAAACTAATACAAAATATAAGAGATTATGATTCTTGTTCTTTGACTGCTTCATTTCTCCTTGACTGAACATGGATCAACCTATTACTAATCAATCTAATTTCTCTCTTGAGAAGAATCCCATTCCCTTATTTCATTTTGCTATGCTTTTGCAGATTCCTTATGATGTCATCTGTGTCATATTCAATGATGTCACCAACTATATTTGTTATGAATAACCTGTATTTTACTACAAGTGAATTTTTTCTACTTAAATTCTTTTCTCTAGCACTTAGGTAGGATATAAACATCTTTATTAGAGTTATTGTACAGTTACAGAAATGTTTTCAGTCTATCCGACTCTCATCAGCTGTATCTAAACTATATACATATATTATATAATTTTTGAACATTAGTTTTTTCTACTTTTTGTAATAATTGTAAATAGTGTAAATAAAATATGAATAGCTACATATATAATCCCTGTGATGAATGTAGTGAAGTCAAATTTAGGTCACTGAAACAGACTATTGTTTTAATGTTTTTTAATCTTTTTTTTGTTTTACATAAACCAATCTAAGTTAAAAAGAAATTTTTGATATTAATTTTTAAAAATCAAAAGAATTTATTTCATATAGCTTGATATCTGTGCTTTGCTATGTTGTTTAACTACTTTAAATACATTTTGATTCCAATAAACTTTCCTTTGATTGCATGAACAATTTAAATTTAAGAAAGGATTATTTTTCACTTTTTAATGTGTTTTGTCCCTTCTTTTTGTTTTTAAGTCAGTTATATTTTTACCTTTTTAGTTTCATTGTTTCATTTTTATAAAGATATGGATATGCCTACAAAAAATTGTTAGAGGACCACTGGAAAAACATACTCTATCAAATAAAAAATGCCTTTTTATTTTTACTCCCTTTAGGGGTAAAATTTTAAAAAGCTATTAACACACTTTCTAAAGATTTTAATAAGACACATATATGCCAAAAAATAATGTTATAATTCAACAAACATAGGAGTTATGAAGAATTCTATAATTCACTCTCTGAATCTAGATTTGCCGTTTAGAAGTTGATTAGGGCAAAGTCCTGAAAATTGGATAACCCTTTTAAGAAAAAACTAAGTTGCTAAGTTGCTATCTCAGAGGGACTAAGAGATATTGAGGAATCCATGAAAATAGATTTTACTCCATTTTATCCCTTAAGGGTCAAATTTTAAAATCCCTTCTGAGTGGGTATTTACATCAAGGAAGAAATATACTCCTCAAATTTCATGTTTCTAAGTTCAGGGGGTTTGGGCTGGGCATTGATGAGTCAGTCTGTCAGAACATTTGTTTTTATATATATAAATTAAATTAAATAAACACTTGATTAAAAGTAAATTAATCAGTTATTAGATTTTAATAAATAATTATTTTTATTAAATTATAAACATTTAAAAAACGAGTCTGACTATAATAGGATGACTACTTAATACATAAAAATATCACATGATGGAAAAAGCTGTATTATAAGCAAGGAGTTTGTATATAGACTGGAGATAGTGCTCAATGTTAGAAAAGTGAGGTCTGTTCCTGATAGGCTTGCCATGTTGTTAATAAGCTATTTTCGCAAACGTACAGTCAGTTCCAAAAAGGTTTCACCTAGGCGGAAGATGTTCAGCTTCCTTACAATACTTACAAACCAATGAGATTAATTGGTTCAGGCATGAATTCGAGTTGGCAGGGCTTTGGATGATTCATTTATTTTTTCTAAGCAACAGGGTTAGGTAGTCTTAATGACAGGTATTCAATCATTTTATTCGAAAATTGATTTTGAGTATTTACAGTATTAAGAAAGTTTCAATTTATTATTTACAAATTAATCTATGCTATTATTAATTCTGCAGGAATATATAGTTGTAACCATGGAGTAATAATACATGGAGACGAAACAGAAGTCGATTTTGTGTGACCAACTTTATACAACGCCACCTTGTAAATGTTTTTACAAAATAAAATTATGTTAGGCCTGGCAACCCTTGAAAACAGTGGTTGGTCATGCACGCTGAGTTCCTACTTTGAAAAATGGAAGCTTCAAGAGTGGGTGGTTCATATTGTATTGTAAAAAACTGTAATAGTTCATGGCGTTCGAATCCAAAATTAATATTCCATCGACTACCTAAGAATGAGAAAAAGTAAGAGTGAAGTCACGCTTATTCTCACCTTAGGAAAAAAAGTCAAAAAATGCTTTTGAGATACTGCTTTCATTTGTAATTGATTAAGGTGATAATCCAAGGAAGACTTTTTCCTAAAGTGAATAACATATCAAATAAAGAAAATGAATTTTAACTCAGTTTTATTTAAATACATATCAAAATTTAATTAGATGTAGGCAGTTTTTGAATGCAATAGAGATCTTTTAACGAAATCTCTATCAGAAATAAATCGTCATGTTGAAAGAAGATCTTTTAACGAAATCTCTATCAGGAATAAATTGGCATGTTGTTTGTGGACTTCATTTTAAGGAAAGTGATTTCCTGAATATATCAGTTTCAAAAAGACTCATATGGAATGCGGTACCATCTTTAAATATTGATAATAGTAAAGTAAATTTTAAATAATTTAGTGAGGTTACTGAATATTTGCAATTTCACCTAAATATTTTTAAAACTTTGCAGAAAACAATGAATCTCATTCAATAGAATCAACATTAACCATCTGATGATCTGCTGTAAAAACCAATTGAAAAAGGATTTGTTTCCAAAATGCATATTGAATTTGCAGTTATAAACATTGTTGGTTGATTGTTCCTCAATTGTAAACCTATAATACATTAAAAAAGATGAACTGTAAATGTATGTAATTTTAATTCTCTGAAGATAATTTTTTATCCATTAAAAAAACATTGTAAATTATTGTTTGTAATAAAATATACTTGAAAAAATCATAAGTATGTCAATTATATCAATTGTCATCGTTGTGATCATTACTAATGGCTAATGAATAAACATTATTTAGATAGTTATTTACAGAGATAAATAAAAAAATAAATTACAAAAAACTGAAATGTAAAATATATACTAATGGTACTTGTATAAAAGATGAATAAAATGAAAATTACAAAATGACAGTTGAGGCAACAGAGTACTGCACAAACTTTTACTCAAATTAGGATCTATGGGAGTTTCGTCTCCATGTATTATTACTCCGTGGTTGTAACTACATGAGTAATTAAGAGATAAGTTGTCAAAGCACCAAGCAAAATTGCTCTAAACTGATAAAAAATAAAATAAAAACTGCTCTAAACTATTCTCATTGAAGTGCAGTGCATGATATAAAAAATTGGTTCATTGGCTGCCAGCCCATATGTTACGATAGCACCAGCCCTTCTGGCATCTGTCCTAATGCCCTTAGGGCCAGTCCACCCGTCATGAACATCATTACAGTCAACAGTAATAAATAATATGACAGACACAATTAATATGAGACAAGAACAGGAGGAACTACTTGATGGATGAAAACAACGACTTTTATATGTTAAAGTAACTTACATAATGATATGATGAATCAATAACAACCAGATGGTGTGTTTTTTCCACTTCCTGGAATACCACTCTCTCTTCTGCAGCCAACCATGCTGAGGAAAGAGGCAGTTCCAAGAACTATGTTATTTTCTCCTTTCAAAATAAACAATTTACTAATTAATGTAAATAAATCATTTTAACAATTTTTGTTTTAATTACGGTTATTTTATTTCAGCCAAATCTTCATATTTATATAGTATCCAAAATTTAAAAGATATACAAAAATATTAATAATATACTGACATTTACTGGTATGGATTTTTAACAATAGAATCAATGAGATAATGATTTTTGTTAGAAATAAATATGATTGGTTATGAGACTGTATAAAGATTCAACATGCTATGGTGCCAAATCTTATAAACTCATGAAAATTTTTTAATTTTTAACTTATTGAGAGTCCATGTATAAGCTGATCCCCCTTTATAAAACTTTTCAGCTTAAATTCAAGTATATATAATAGTTAAATATCAGCATTATTTGCTTTACTTTCAATTACTGCTAATTACCTTATTCTAACTTTTAAATACAGTGATGCCTCGCAATTCAACACTAATCCGTCGCCGAACTAATGTTGAATTGTGGGACAATATTTCCCATATAAGACAATGTAAAATAGATTAATTCGTTTATGGTCCCCATCCCACTCCCCTAATGTTGAGGTGAGAGAGATACACTATATTATTTACTTTATTATATGGTTTTTACTATTATATAACACACTAAATTACAAAATACACTATTTTATATACAACACAATTTATTAGCCCTTGGATGTTGGAATGAAGTCTTCCAACAGACGCCCTAGCACCCATAATCTTCTCTTTCTGTGGCAAACCATTGCCACATTTGTCCTAGGAATGCCATATTTTGAGTTACATTTTAATTGTTCTACCTTTCTGCACTTTATCTACAATTTATTCTTTGTGTCTTTGCTCAAGCGAATGTTCTTTTTGGAATTATTCCTCTGGTCAGTTGTCTTTGAACCATCCTTACATTTCACTCAAAAAAATAATAATAATTACAAATTTTTTACTTCCTGAAAAATGTAGAATTGAAAATTAACACAAACAACACAGGCAAACATCAAAGTAGCCCAAAAAGAACTGACAAATAGTGAATGACATCACACAATTCTATGCACGCACATGGGCCAACCTGCAAAACTCAAATGTTGAATTGTGAGGCACCACTGTATAGGCAAATCAAAACACTTATAGCAGTATAGGATAACTTTAATTCAGAAATTGAACAAATGTTTTCAGCTCTTTATACTTGTGAGGAGGTTAACTTGGACCTGTCCTATTTTTATTTTATTATGCACTCTATTTAAAATAAAACTTGTAACAAAATAATAATAAAATAAATTAAATATTATAAAAATAAAAATAAACGTCTCTGTGTTAAGTTATACACCTCGTTGTCTGGTGTTAGGGGGTGTTGGTTTCATACTTGTGTCTCTATGACATAACGCCATGCGAGCGACAAGTCTACTTGTGGTTTATCATTGATTATGATATTATGCCTATTGATTCTATGTAACTCCAATGCTTCCACCAAATATTTGTGTTTAGAATTATTAACTTTTCTAACTAGTTTCACATCATCCCACTTTATTTAGAGGTCATCCTCATATGCTTTAGTGGACAGTGCTGTAGTAAGCATGCCATGTACAATATCAGATGTATGTTCCTTGATGCGGTTCTTTATAGCTCTATCCATGACACCTACATAGAATTCCTGTCTATTGTTGGTAATATTGGAGAAAGGTATAGAGTAAACTCCTGCAAGGTCAAGTTCTGGTCTCCTATCTTTATCATTGCATAATAATTGGAAGACTGTTGGGTTTCTCCTGTAGGTAATATCAGCTTGTGATCTTCTAACTATATTTTTAACCTCTCTAGATTTCATCATTCTAAACGGGACAGAAACCCTATGTGGATCTGGATTCGGGTGAGTGATATCATTGAAAGTTGGTGAAACAACCTGCGCTTTCATAGAAATAGACTTCTGAACAAGAGTTAGATAGAATTCGACAGTATCTTCAATTTGGGGTAAAGGATATCCGTCTGAAACTGTTAGAGTTTAACTTCCAATAATCTATTCATAACTGGTATGATCCTGATTTTTTCTTTACCAAGACAACTGGAGATGCATATGGGCTCGAGCTATGGTGAATAATATTCACCTGCAATAGATTAGAGACCTGATTATCTCATTCAGGACGCAGAGCTATGGGAATGCGATAGGGTCTAGATCTAATAGATTTATTTTCCGTTAATGAAATTTTATGTTTGATAAGATTGGTGCAACCTAGATCTAAGGAGCTGAGTGCAAACACATCTGCATACTGTGACAGAACGACCCATAATCTCATCTTTGTTGGATGGTCCAGATGAGAAAGATCAAGATCTGTCATCCTTATAGGTGTTCGTCGGGCCAGTTCCCATCCAGAAATGGACACTCTAGCCAATTCACCCACAGTGAGGCACTCTAACTGCATGAGTTTCTGATCTTTATGCAGACAAACTGAGTTCAGGTTCAGATTCATCATTCAAACTGGAATCACGCCAGATTCCTCGACCATGTTCACAGACCTGGCTAAGTAGACACCTGGAGGAAGATCAAATGTCTCCGGGAGCACCGTCACACATATACCTGATGAAAGTGGCGGCAAAACCTTCGCCTCCACAATGATTTCGGACCGTGAGGGAAGATCTGTCACCGTCCAAACTTTCAAAACAGAAACAGAAGGCAGAACCATTGCACATGAGACTGCGCAAGTCCCTCTGGTGCCTACCTTCAAATTAATTGTGTGTCATTTAATAAAATCAAACCCACAGATAAGATCATATCCCAAACCAAAATCAGCAGTGGTAACATATAAGGGATGTTTAAGCATCTGACCATCTAATTCCAAATTGTATAGAAAGCACCCGAGAACTGGTATAGGTTCCCCAGTGACACTAGCCAATGCTACGCTTATAAGATATTCTATGAGCTTTATCCCTTGTTGAACACAACGTTCGTGCAAGGATAGAGAAACTAAAGAAACTATAGCACTTGTGTCCATTAATGCTTTAGCTGGAATACTGATAACTAAAATTTGGCTTATACATTAAGTTGCTGACTCCGGAGTATATAGGATTACTTGGACCAATTCACCTGTTGGCGGGGGTTGGTCCACTTGGAGTTTAAAGCCAGGCACGTAGAACACTCTCTGTTACTGTTGAATGCAACAGGGTGCTATGGCTGATGGTTATCAAAAAACCGCCCCCGGAACCTGCCTTGAAGGGTACAGGCTAGCTGACCCGATCATTCCGCGGATCTTGCCACACATTTGTGTGGTGAGAGAGGATGTCTTCTCCGTCCCACAATGGGCAGGACAGAATCAGGTGTGCCATCGGGAGCTATATAATCCTCCCACATCCTCTGGAGTTCTCTTGCAAAACACTGTGATGAATCCGACAGCTCACGACTGGTCATTGGTGGTCGGAACTGCCTAGAGAATAATTTTTTTCTAGTTGGGCAATTCTGCCCCCTGTCAAACTCTTGATGAGAAAATTTAGAAGTAGGTTGATCTACAAAAGATTGACCTTGGCCACCGATGCAACTAGTTGTTCATTTATTTCCTCTTGCAAGGCATAGTCAATAGCCAATGACAGAGTCTGCAGTGCTCCCGATAACACAAATCGTCTGATCTGAGGCAGCAAACCTCCCAAAAACTGTCCCAGTAAAAAACAATCCTTAAGCCTGGCCAACTCCATCGACTTCACTGTGTCTGTCCGCTCCCCCAGCGGGGACACGAAATTCAAGCCTAAATGACCAATTTGTGTCACAAACTCCTTTACCAACTCTGAAGGACCCTGTACACAGGATAAAAATCTCTGCATCCTCACACTCAGAGGAACCTGTGCCTTGAAACGGGTTAACAGGGTTTGTTTAAAGGCATCAAAGTTTCTCTCACATCCCAACTCTGGGGAATCGCCGAGAAATGCAAGTGCGGCATCCCTAAACCACGACTTCGCTATCAGGATTTTCTCGGCATCATTCCACCTAGCTATTGAAGCTACCTCTGAAAGAACTCCTGGACTGCTGAGGGGATGCCATCTCCAGGAGAGACAAGTAACTGGCAATTAATGGTGCCTGGTTTGAGGTCTCTATGGGGTTAGATAGAGGGGTTGCCTCACTGGTGTCCATTTTATCAGAAAACAATTACTTATCAAATAATAAAACCTCAATAAACTGACTTTCGAACAGAATATTCACACAATTAAGATTTTCCACCAAAAGATGGAGGATCCTGGTCATGACACCACTATGTTACTGCTTTGTTTCCTCTGCAGCTGATATTTGTCTCCGGGATGGCCAAAGCGGGGGCAGGTGATTGTCTAGTGGATTTATTTTTTATAAAAATAATCGTAAGTATTTAAACAATAAACAAAGCAACATTTATTACAAGGAGTAAAGAATCTACACGTGACCAAGTAGTAGAGTGACTACTGTTTGAACACCAGGACGAAGCCTGATGATATTTAAATACAAAGAATAATTAAATCTATATTAGTGTTAAATGACAATATAATGACACCTGATCGCAACACCTGATCTTCCCCTATCTGGATAAAGAATAGAAATCAAGGAATACTTATCTCCAAAGTAGGCAGGCTTGGAGAGTACTAAAGTTTGGCGTGAGAAGAGTGTTTTCGGGAGATGATGAGTTTGATGCTGGACGACACAGAGAAGTCCTACTGGAGATCAAAGAGTTGGCCTTGAGGGTAGCAGGCAGAGGTGATTAGACCCAGGACAATCGATAATGTCTATTGGACTGGACTTACTTTTTGTAGTCCTTTTGATCACGGCCCACAAAGATGGCATTGGTCCCTTCTTGGCCCAATCCAAGGTATTTCTCCATTTCTGATGTCAGAGATGTGTGTTCTTCAACGTATAGTATCCGAATCCCCATCTCTGACATAATAGGCTAGGGGTCCATTATTTCCTTGGATTACTCATTTTCTGCATGTAGCAAATGACTCACTCTTAGTCATCTGGCTCTCAGGATGTTCCTTCCTTTGTTCCCCAACTTCGCCTGTGATTCATCCTTCATCCTAGCTGTTACACCATAAAGAGTGAAAATTAGTAATTTATCAATTAATTGTAATGAATCAAGAATTGGTCAAGTTGAAGAGAATCCTATTAAAGGAAAAACAGCAGAGACATACACATTTACAATAGGAGAAAAAATGTTATTGTCCAGTCAACAAAGTAGATTCCAATGAAATCAGTAGCACATGGACATGGTGTCTACAAACAGGACTATGATAATTTCATTAATTAAAATCAATTATTATTTCTATTAGAAACTGTTTAGGTATTTATTTAAATACACTATGTGTCAAAATATACAGTACTGAAATGAAAATACAAACAACATTACCTTGTGTTCATTTGTTAGTTTATCTCTCGTGAAAGAAACACACAATTAAGTGTGTTTCTTTCAGGACATACACACTATTAGTGTGTTCATTTACCATGGTATGTGTAATATAAGTGTTTGAAGTATGTACTGCCTCACTGTAGACAATATTAATATTTGTTCATGCAGATTCTCAAAAATATCCTGGAACAGAAGTTGCTGCAGATTCTTGCGAAAGGAAACAATTTGCTTGTGTAATGTAGGCAAAGTTCTTTGTGGATCTTCACAGTTGAACACACTTTCCTGTAATATTCCCTAAAAGTAGGCATCAGGTGGTGTAAGATCAGGGGAATAGGACAGTTAAGGGAAGTCAGTACCACGTGAAATGATTTGTCCTAGAAAGTTTTCCAGCAGAATAGCTAAAGATTTTTATCTGTATAGTTGGTTGCCCCATCCTATTGATACCACTATCTATTCATGTGAAGCTCTTTTGCAGGACAGAACCTTCTCAAACCTCCTGAAGAAATGGCCCATTTGCCATGTCCCTATAGAGTCTTGAGTGATGGTAAGAGCATTACCTTCCTCATCCTCAATGAAATAGGGGCAAGCATATTATACCATGTGCTTAGACCAAGCTGCTATAGCACTCCATATTGTCACATAGTCATTATATAGCAGTTTCTGGATGATAACATCTAGCTACTCAAAACCAAGGAAGTGAGATGCTTAGCGGTTAATGTAGCTGTTCAAGTGAATGTAACTTTCATCAGAGAACCACACATTCCTCAAGAAATGTTGTGTGATCCTTGTACACCATACCAAAATAGTGTACAAGGATCATACAACATTTTGGCTATAAATTTGGGCATTAAATAAAACACACTTGCGTTTCTGAAATGCACGAGTTTCAGTACTGTATATTTTGGCACATACTGTATTTACTGTTATATAATTACTTCTATATATGCAATTATTTTCTATATTTAAAATTATCTGTTAATCATTGTAATTTAAGCTTACCAATTCCATAATGACATTGAAAGGAACACTATTCTTTCGAATTTATTTTTTGTATGCAAACTGAAGAGGATTATTAAAAAACTGAAAATGTTTTCTCCAATTTTATAATTTTTATTTCTTTTTGCTTAGTGTTAAAACATATGCCTGTCTCAGTGCTACACTTATTATTTATGATTGAGACAGTGGTTTGTAATTTTTAATAGAATAGTATGGATCTGCAAATATAAGATCTGTGCAAGTCAAGTACTGCCTATATTATATAAAATACTGTTTTCCAACCTGGATGTCATAACATACCAGAGTATCATGTAATAACATTTGGTGTTTCATACATTTATTGGTCTAGGAAAATAAATAAATAAAATAATATTGGTAAATAAAACTTGAAAAACTTTCTTATTAAAATTCTTTGTAAATGAAGTTACAAAAAACTAAATAAGGACTTTGTCCAAAAGTACTGTTAAAGATAAGTTTTCTTTATTTCAGTCTTATTAAATGAGTTTATATATTATTCTTTATTTCTGGACTTACAAGTTAGTTTATGCTTTATAATTTTAAATTTTATGTTTCCTTCACTATTTAGCTATTCTTACTATTTAGACATCTTTTTATGATATATAAAATGAACAGTCATTAGGAACAGTCCTGCATATAGAATTAGAATAATTGTTTATAAAAAAATCATAATTTGATATATATAGACATTCAACATGTTTTTGATCTTGGGTTCATTAATTTTTGGCAAAACCTTATATAATAAAATATACATTAAACACCACTAAAATATACTATTTCTGGCTAAATTCAGAAATTCATCAAATTTATTAAAAAGAGATTTTATTATTGTAATTTTCTTAAATTTTTCTCTCAGTCAAATAATATAGAAATTCAACCACCAAAGGAAATTTTGGTGGTTGAATTTCTAATTAAAAATTTTATTTTAATAAAATTTATATTAGAAGTTGTAAAATATGCACTAAATTGTAATTTGCTGAGATGTGGATAAGTTTTACAATTTTTTGTAGAAAAAGATGAGAACAGATTAATGAATTACTGAAATAATATACAAATGAAAGTTAATAACCTTTTTCTGTTTTATAGAAGATTTATTATTAAAAATATGATAATTTATTAGCCATTTTATCAAAATAAAGTATTTATTACTTCTATTTAAATTCTATTATATTCTTTTTGTTTTACTATTAAAATAGTGTACAATGGATGATCGATTAACAAACACTTCAGATAACGAACAAATCGGATAATGAACACTTTCGCAAAAGATTTTTATGTTCGGATAACAAACTGTGTCTAAGTTTCTGTTTGGATAACTTCACAGAACAAACTGTGTGACCCGCGGACTGACAGAATGACAGGTGGGCCGGATGGCCACGTGGTAAAGCTATGGCATACCATTCTGGAGGATCCAGGTCTCACTCCTCCAATTTTTCAGGAGGGGTCTGGGCTTGGCCCATTGAACCTCATTCTTCAAACATCCGGTTGACCTCATCATGTTGTTGGCCAGCCTGTGATGAGCTCTATAAGTGGCCGGCACCAGATAAAAATATTTCATGAGGATATGGCGGCTTAACTAACACTAACTTAACAGAATGACAGTTTAGTCCTTGCATGTTCATGGACTTATGGATAAGGATGGGTTGTAACAGTAGTTTTTGCTGATTAAAATGAACTCGGAAACAACTTAAAACAAATAAAAAATTTATTAAAGAAGGTAAGAGGAGATTTTCCAAGTTTTTGGTGTTAGAATGGCACCCATACCAAGTTGAGGTCAATAGGCTGGGGATCTCTACAACGACAATGCTATTCACTTCCGAAAAATCCTGAAGAAGAGAGAAAAGCAATCAAAATTGGACAGATTCTTTAATGGAAAATAAACATAATAGATTAAAATGCAAGACTAGTAGTAGTAGTAAAATAGGGAGGAGCCTATCCAGGGAAATAGGAACAGGAAAATACATCCCCAAGAGATCACACCTAAGCCACGAAAGGATCACACATTCACACAAAATGTGAAGAGGAGTTTCCTCCTCATACTGACATCATCTACACATGGGGCTATCAACAAGCCCAATCAAGTGAAGATGTCTCCTAAGATGACAGATCAACAAGCCCAATAAAAGATGTGTTCTATAGATGACAGTGCCCTGTAAGAAGCAAGATTGTTTATTAATCAAGGCTATAATAAAGTCTGACATCTTCTACACATCGGACTATCAGCAAGCCCAATCAAGTGAAGATGTCTCCTAAGATGACAGGGGGCTATCAACAAGCCCAATCAAGTGAAGATGTCTCCTAAGATGACAGATCAACAAGCCCAATAAAAGATGTGTTCTATAATGACAGTGCAGTAAGAAGGGGAACAAATATGAAGGGTACCTTCATATTTGTTCAGAGAAAGCAACTCTTTAGTTCGCTGAACAGAGCAACCCAAAATGAGAGCCTTTACCTGTCTAAGACCAGAGATAGACCTCCAGAAAGCATGATGCTGGGCCGCCAGCCAGTTCCTGACAACCCGCCCAAAGACATCCGAACCAATGCCCAGGACAGGCTCAGGTCCAAAAAAGGGGCGAGAAGCCCCTTCCCTGGCAAGCCTATCAGCAACCTCATTGCCCCCAATCCCCTTGTGCCTCGGCACCCAAACCAGTTGCACCCTGTTCTTGGTGGCCAGTTCCTCAATGAGAAGATGGCATTCTCAGACTAGTTTCGAAACAAATCGGGAATTATCAAGTGCTTTAAGAGCAGCCTGACTGTCAGATAAGATAAAAATATGCTTACCAGCATAATCCCTATCAAGATTAATTTTAACACATGCAGAAATAGCAAAAATTTCTGCCTGAAAGACAGTGGCAAACCGCCCAAGGGAAAAGGAATAAAACATCCGGGTTCCTTCGCATTAAACCCCACCCCAACACTAGTAATGGTTTTAGAACCATCCGTAAACCAGACCAAATGAGTCTTGATACTGCACCCAAATCCCCCTCCCCAGCCTTGGGAAAAACGACAGTGAAGGGTCGGAAGAAGTTAAATCTAGGTACCATGTAATCCTTAACCATCCCAAGAATGTTACTATGTATCCTGTCCCATTCAAAAGCCAGATGCCACTTATGTGTCCAAGAAAATCCCTTGCCCTGAAGACTGAAGCCTATAATAGCCCTCCCAGGCATTTGCCTCAACAAACAAATGCAGAGGAGGAATGCACAAGAGAACCTCAAGAGTGGCAGTAGGAGCAGTCTTCATAGCCCCAGTAATGTCCAAATAAGCCAGTCTTTGAATCCTTCCAAGGCCTGACAAGTCTTAAGTAAGACGAGCAGCAGTAGGAGCAGTCTTCATAGCCCCAGTAATGCCCAAACAGGCCTTTGAATCTTCCCAAGTTCGGCCTAACAAGTCTTAAGTATGACCCTTCGCCACCAGACAATGGCAGCATAAGTAAGAATAGGTCTCACAACCATGGCATAAATCCAAAACAACAGCCCTTGTCTAAGACCCCAAGTCTTACCCAAAATACTCCTGCAAGCCCAAAGAGCCCTACAAGCTTTTCCCACAACAAACTCACCATGTGGCTTCCAAGTCAAACCCTTGTCGAGCAAAATGCCAAGGTATTTGACCTGGGTAGAAAACTGCAACCTCTCACCAAAGAATGTCAGCTCAGTTAACCCTACCAACTGTTTTCTTCGAGTAAAAGGCACAATAACAGTCTTAATCGGATTAACAGAGAATCCAACTCTATTACATAAATAAGAAACTGTATTAAGAGCTGTCTGAAAAAACTTCAGAAACAGTCCTAGGAAATTTCCCCACCACAATGATGGCTATGTCGTCAGCTTATCCAACATTGAAGAAACCCTTCCCATTAAGTAAAGCCAATAGCTCATTCACCCAAAGGCTCCAAAGAAGGGGAGACAACACTCCCCCTGAGGACATCCCCTGTCAGTGAGAATCATAACTTCCTTCTCATAGAGTCTGCTAAAAACAACTCTATGCCTTAGCATGGAGCCAATTCAACGAATAATTGTTGAACTGACTCCATGTCTGGTAGCAGCAAGGCTAATTTGCTTAAAAGAAGTAGAGTCAAAAGCCCCTTGAATAACAAGGAAAGCACCTAGGGCAATCTCCTCATACCCAATAGCCCTCTCAATGAGTGAGACAACCTCATGAAGAGCATGCTCAGTCGATTTGCTGGAGGAAAAATATCAGCTTCACATTTGTTAATTTTTTTGTTATAGAAGAATGATGTGCAAGACAGTTGTCTACGAAAATGTGGGGTCATAGAATGCCCCCCCGAACGAAGACGGAGCTAGAGAAATTCCAAAGAAGGTGGGAAATCGAGTGCAATAGCATTTTCAAACAAAGAGGACAGGTTTCATGGCTCTCCCCTTTGTTAGCATAATGTAACTAGCCCGATAGCCTAAGGTTTTGTGGTTGACCTTAGAGGCACCTTATGGGGAACCTGTTTGGCAATAATTATGCACCCCTAGTCCACTATTTACTTGTTTCTACTACAAATAACCTTGTTTCGACTACAGATGACCTAAAAATTACTTTATTTATTTAAATTTTTGTGTTATATTGAAAATATAACTCATGTAAACAAACAGTCAGCAAAGCAACCTAACATTATGTCTAAGACTGCCCAGCCATTCATTCCACCAAGGAACTCGCCTTGATGAGCGAGCAGTCTTGACAGGACAATTTTGGTGGTAGGATAAGAGAATTGCCTGTTGAATCTGGTCAGCAGTCACCTCTAAATCCACCACCGAGCAAAATCTGCTCTGTACACCCCTCAAGTTAAATTTAAGGTCTTGTCTAAAGGAAGCCCAATTAGTCCTCTGAGGATCCCTATATGTAACCTGACTAGGTGCCATACCCTGTAAATTAAAGCAAATATATCTGTGATCCAAAGAAGAAGGCTCACCAAATATATGGCAATTCTCAATTAGGTCAGAAATACTCTGAGTCCCTAACGTTAGGTCAATGACTTCCCTCCTGTTAACAACAGCAAAGGTAGGCTCATTACCCCTATTCAAAATAAAAAGGTTAGTACCCATCAGAAACTCCAATAGGTGCTCCCCCCTTCAGTTGATGTCTTTGCTACCCCAAACCACATGATGAGAGTTAGCATCTACACCAACCAATAAATCAAAATGATTCTTTTGACAAAATTTCACCAAAGACCCAAACTCGGGTGTTGAAGTTCGTCTTTATCATAAGGGAAATAAGCAGAGGAAACAATAAATTCCCTACTAGTACCTCCCTCATCTAGCTTCACCCGAACAGTAGTAAGATCCCTTGAACAGGGGTTGAAACATGGGTGAAACATGTATGTTATTCCTAGTGAAAACACAAGTCCGAGGACCACTATCAGAAGTACAAGAAGTAAAAGTAAACAACTTACCTTCCTTACAGTGAAGCCCCGTATTCGGCCCTTATAGTGCCACGGCTCTTGAATAAGAGCAAGGTCATAGCAGCCCTCCGAGCAGCCGACTCAAAAGGACGGAAGTGGCTCGGGAGTGCTGGAGGTTGATCTGAATCAACCTCAGGACCATGACATTACAGGTACCTAAGGTGGGCAGAGATCCATGCCCTTCTCCATTGACTGGGCGTTGGAAGGACTAGTGGTACTCCTGGAAGCCCGATCCTTATCGGCAAGCCCGACCAGTTTATGCCCCTTTTCAGGAGCAATCATCGAAGCTATCAGTCTCCCAGACTTGGAATTAGGATCTGAAAGTACCTTAAAGGTCCGTTGATTGACCCCAGAAAAAGCCTTAAAATTGGCCGCCTTGATGGCCTTTGCCGAAGCAAGATGTACTATCAGAATTAAACGCTGTCCCTTAGCGTCCCTACTATGACCCAAGACCCTCCAGTGCTCAGTCTTGAACCCCGGGTTGAATACTTGAAGTCGATCGAAAAGCTGGCGCACATCCTGCGTACACATGTTCGCAGTATGATAAGCCATCTTCACAGGCTAGGGAAGGTTCATTGCAGGAATAACCCTTAAACGAATCCCCTGCCCAAGAGTACACCCATCCAAAAGCCGGGTAAGCAACTAACAGGTGAACTCATTTATACAAGTATAAATGAGTGCACCATTGTCTAAAGCAGCGTTTCTCAAACTATGGGTCGTGACCCCAAATGGGGTCGCGAAGCGAAATGCTGGGGTTGCAAAAATTAAATTCAAACACTTTAATTTCACCATACTTCTATTTCAGTTAATTTTAACTTTAATTTCAGTTTATATGTAATTTTACAAATGCCCAATATTTAAAGTATGACAACATATGAATTTTCAGTGCAGTTGACTGATTGTGTATATCTTAATAAGTGTGTAAATGATTTATGTACTTGTATGTTTTATTTCTTGATTGTGTTCATTTTAATTAAGTGTGTAAATGATTTATATACCTGTATGTTTTATTTCATATTTAAATATGTGTATAAATGATTTATGTATTTGTATGTTTTATTTCATATTTAATACCTGGGATCGGGAAAAATGTCATAATGAAAAATGGGGTCATGAATGAAAAAAGTTGGCAAAAAATGTCGTAATGAAAAATGGGGTGATGAATGAAAAAAGTTTGAGAGCTAGTAATGAAAAATGGGGTCATGAATGAAAAAAGTTTGAGAAGCGCTCGTGATGAAAAATGGGGTCATGAATGAAAAAAGTTTGAGAAACACTGGTCTAAAGTATAACCCTTAAGCAGTGGCAAGGTCTCCCCAGAAGGGATTCCATCCACAACACTCATGATCTTATCCAAGATGAGGTCCACTCAACAGTCACCATCTTGGAGTCCGGATAACCCTCCTTGATGATGGCTAACCGGAGAGAAGCCACAGCCTCCAAATCAGATCCGGGCTGAAAGCCCTGGGACCGCTTAGTAGGCCTAACCTCCTCAGAAGAGGGGGTAGACAACACAGATCTGGTCCTCTTGCCAGCACCAGAGGTACCAGCAGGAGAATCAGACAAAGAAGCTAATTGGGAAGTGCTGTGCGGTAGCTGAGAACCACCGAGGCTAGCAGCTTCCCTCTTAGCCCTCCTCCGCTTTCGTCTAGCCGTTCCAGACAAACGCGTCCTTTGCTGACTAGGTTTACTCCTGGAGGCAGAAAAGACACCAGGAGACTGCTCCACCATCCCACCACACTGAGGCACACTGGTGACCCCGGTGGCCTCAGATGAGGTACCAGGGCCAACATCCCTGCAATGGGATGGAGAAACAGCCTCCCCAGAAAGAGTTTTAGTTTTAAAAATTTTTGAATTTTGACTATCCATGCCAAAAAATCAGACTGGAGGAAACATGAAAAATTCGCCGCCCAGTTATCCTCCAATACGGGTGGGAGGCTGACTACGACAGGGTTTTGCCTGGTGCCCTGAAGGGATCGTTAATGACACTACATCTTTTACTACCCTAGTGTCACTCAACTCTCAGCACGATGCCTTACACCTTAGTTTGGGTAGGGCACTCTCTTAGTCTGGCCTTTACCTTCGACCTGTCCGGCATGGGAGACCCTACCA
Source organism: Olivierus martensii (assembly GCA_000484575.1). Lineage (NCBI taxonomy): Eukaryota > Metazoa > Arthropoda > Arachnida > Scorpiones > Buthidae > Olivierus > Olivierus martensii. The sequence goes on from AYEL01085890.1 coordinate 200,525, forward strand.
GTAGCAAAGCTACCGCCAGCATAGCTCTCAGGATTCTTGGAACACGCAAGCTCCCTCACCACGAAAAGGTGGAGACGTCAACAAGGGAGAAATGCAAGACTATATATATATATTATCGTTATTACATATAAATAAACATAGTAAGAAATTATATAATTTTTTATTTATGTTTTTTTGAGTCTCCAGAACGAATTAATCAAATTCCCATAAAAACCTATGATAAATCGATGATTGGTTAACGAACAATTCGGATAACAAACATTGTTTTGGAACGGATTATGTTCGTTAACCGATCACCCACTGTATTAAATTTAGATAGGTTTTTAAACATGTCATTCAAGAATCTTTCTCTAATACTTCAATAGATTCTTGTAGAAGATAGTTTCTAATTTACATCATTTTAATGTTCATTGTGTTATTTAGGAACATATTTAAAATGCAAATCAGAGCTTAGTATATATTGAAAATACATTTTTTGTCACTCTTTTATGTACAAGTAGTCTTTGACTTATGATGAGATTCAGTTTGAATTCCAAAGTTCTAAGTTGAAATAGTTGGAAGTCAGAAATAACCAAATTTATGGATTGCCCACTACAATAGTTATTATTACACTCCACTTTATTGTAATAAACTTAACAAGCAAAAAAATATAAAAAAGCAGACAGAAAAAGGATGCTATTCATATATCAGACCATTGCTCATGGACTTGAATCCTTGTGAATTGCATTGTTCAATTATATTACATTGTCCTGATTATCTTATCATTATAAGTATTAATGGTCATTAGTCAATGGTGTTGTAGGTACTACCTGGATAAGAATTATTTTATTATCATCATTTATTATATTATTTTAAAATATAACTAAAAGTATATTTTTCTTATAGATATTGAAGTGTCTGGTGCAACTTCTCTTCTTCGAAAGTATATTAATTTACTTACCACTTATACTACAGACTGTATAGCAGTTGCTACAACATTAGCATCAAATGGTTCTTATTATTTTGCTCTTGCTGCTGGTGTGCTTGAAAGTGATTTATCTGGTATGTCATATTTTTTAATATGTTTACTGTTATTTATTATAAATTATCTTTGAATAAAATATATTAAATTCCATTCATAAGAGAGAGATATAAATTATTGAATATTTATATGTTTTTTAATTATTTAAATTATCTATCTTTATGTATCATATTTCTTTATTCATTTTATTGTTATAGAAATTTTGATATTTTTAAAAAATAAATATAATAAATTTTTTAATATGGTTAAGTTAAAAGTATGGATTTCATATCTGAGCATAAAAATATAAACTAGAATAAAATAATCTTATATGATATTAAAAGAATTTAAGCAGTCATTTTTTAATGCATTGCTGATTTTCAGTTATATATAATTTTATAGTAGTTTATTTGTTGTAAATGAAAAAATGATTAAAGTTGAGTTTGATGTATGGCTAGATATTTATGTATTTAAAATGTCATTTTTTGTTAGCCAGAAGAATTTTAGTATTAATAGAATGATATATAATTGAAAAAATAGTTGTCATGGATTTGAGCTGGCATTTGGTAGAATAAAATCTTATTACCCTTAACACATAATTAAAATTATAAATAATTGTCAGAAAATTAAAAATTCATTTCACATATTAATAACTGAAAATTAACAAGTGAAATATGAGAAAATCCTAATGTAAATAATCCTAGGCTATAAAAAGGAGTGTGGTACTTTTATTGTTTTTTGGCAGCCAATCATTTTGCGAGAAACTGCAGCCAAATTTACTTTATTACACTCCATTTGGTATTGGGTGTAGTGTGTCAACAAAGCATCTGCAGGCCAACTAAAATAGGGTAGAAAATGTTATTGCTGTTTATGTACAAAAGTGGATGATTTTCGTGTCATGTTTTTGGTTATAAATTTGAAAATTTATAAAAAATTAAAATAAAAATTATTGAAATGAAGGAAAAACATAAGCATAAATATGTTTTATTAAAAAAATTGAAAATATTTTAATAAATTTATGTCACTTTGCAACTAATTAATTAAAATCTGCATAATATTTTGTTTTTTATTGATAATTTTTAAAAATATTATCCAGTTTTCTTCATTCATATCTTATTTTATTCATAAGGCTTGCCACTATCAAAAAGTGCCAAACAATTCATTGGATAGCTAAGATTTCATATATAAAAATCATGTTTTCTCTGATTTCATAAAATGAACAAAAAGTTGTGAAAGAAATAAAATTCAAAAGTTTTACATTTTTAGAATCACAATAAAAAATGTAATAAATTGTAAAAATTTCAAAAAATTTCGATGAAAATTAAGCAAGATTTCACAATTTTAATTTTTTATATATTAGATTTATTTTAAAAACTGTGCAGACCTCAATGGGTTAATGATTTACAATTATGCATTTTATATTTGTATCATTTAGCTAAATATCATATCATATAATTAATATATAATAATTATAAATCTTTAACTAGTAATGTGATAGGGCAGACTCTGAATCTGCATGTGACTACTCTTGGTAGTAAGGTTCAATAAATGAACCTTACTACCAAGAAATGAACCTTTTGAAAAAAATTAGAATTTTTCTAAATCATTAGATTTTTTTGATGCATTTATTATATTTTTCAAAGCATCAAAATCAGCCATTAAAAAATACCTGTCTGCATGTGACTACTCTTGGTAGTAAGGTTCAATAAATTTTTTTTGGAAAAATTTGAAAAAAATTAGAATTTTTCTAAATCATTAGATTTTTTTTGATGCATTTATTATATTTTTCAAAGCATCAAAATCAGCCATTAAAAAATACCTCTGCCCTGACAGTCCAAATAAAACCACTCATGTTACAAAATATTATAATTTTCATAGCTAATAATTTCTGAAAGTAAGTCATTGCTTCGCAGCATGGTCATCTTTGGTTTTGTATTGTATTGTGATGTGTGTAAAGAAATTATTTAATTTCTGATTATATTTATATAGAAAAACTTTTAATAAATTTTCTTATTTTTAAATATTTTAATTGCTCTGGTCAATTCTTTTTGAACCCATCCTTACATTTCACTCAAAAAATAATAATAATTACAAAAAAATCTGTCTGAATTAAATATTTTATTTTTTAGCCAATTGTGTACCTCTTCCAAAATCTGCTTCTTCAAAGAAACAATCTGCCCTTACAACAAGTTCAGTAACTCATTTAATACGTGAAGTGAAGTTCCTATGTCCTATGTGTATGCGTTCTAGAAGACCACGTTTAGAAACGATACTTGCTCTTTTAGTGTCTTTACAAAAATTACCTGTAAGATTACCAGAGGGAGAAGCTTTACAAAATTTAACTGAAAGAGCAATGACTTGGCAGGTAATTATTGTATTACTACATATCAATCAGTTCTAAAATTACTCGAACAACTGTTCTTAAATTTTTAATAAGAATTATTTTTAAGATCATCCATAACAGTCTTCTTTATACAAAACACAGTACTTAGCCAAATATAGTTATATTATTGGGACTGACTGATCACAATAATATAACAATCTAGAAAACAGCTACAATCAGTATATAGCAGCAATATTATAAGATAAAGCAACTGGTTGCAGTTCATGTAGAAGCTATCATTTCTGTTCATGTATTAGAGTGATCAGGCAATGAAGTAAAGAAGAAGATTAGTTGTTAGTTGCCTCTCTACAAATAAATGGCTGATAAATTTTTTCATCCAACTTTATATAAATAAGACAGTACATTACATTCTCTTACATAGATAATATATTTTGTATAGTATTATGATGTCTGATTCTGATTGTCTCATGTAAAAGGACTCTAAAATAACGTTAAAAACATCATAAATCTAAATATAAAATTAAATAGAAATTATATATTTCTAAATAATTATCATATATGTTATTTTTTTGTTGTTGTTCTAATCCAGTTGTCTCAAACTCAATCTCTTTGGAGAGTCACTTCAGATATCTTTGCCTGATTGCAGCATCTTATGGGAAAGTTTGAAATGGAAGTTTTGTATTGAAAGAATTTTGTTTTTATGAATTTTGTATTGAAATTCAATAAAATTTCAATACAATTCATAAAAAAAGTGATTTTATGAATTGTATTTATTTTTAAAGTGATTTTAAAATAAATCATGAAAAACAGTTTATTTTTTTGTCTGAATATCTTTTATATATGCTTGCAATTATTATAAATGCATCATAGGAACAATAAAGTGCATATTCGGCCAGAAATTTGAGACTTGTTCTTATCCGTTTGTTTGTTCAATTGTTCCATAGTTCTCATTTCAGACATACGGATAGAGATCTTTTATTATCTGAATATTCCATGTAGGTCTTGATAAAGTTTGTTTGTTTTCAAAACATTTATAAAATTTAATTTAATTAAAATATGCTTATATAAATTTCTTGTATTATTTCATACAGTTAATTTAAAAAAATTTTATTTTAGAAAGAAAATATATTATTTGAAAAGAATTTTTGATAGTTTTACTATTAAAAATACACTCTGTTGAAGAAAAATAATGCAGATTTGTTACAGTCTGTTGTAGGCCTATGTTGTGGCTTCTCTCAAATTCACTCAGATGCTCATACTACCGACCAATATGTTGTAGAGGCATTTTCATAGACTACTTAATCCGCCTGATACTGATTATTAATTTTGAAATTGCCATACTAATGAATGCTAATTATTCATAAATTTATAAATTATTATGTTGGAAGCATTTTTTCCATCATAAGATAAGTATTATATATCAATATAACTCTATATTTTCATCCTATCTATTTGATTATACTTTATACAGGCCAAAAAAATTCCCAAAAGTCATTGTTTATTTTTCTATGAAAAACTACAAAAAATGTGAAATACAGTGAAATTGACAAAATTGAAATATAAAAAAATTTCATAGCATCATATATTAATTATTTTGGTCCTCATTTAGTCCTGCAGCATCTTCAAGTTGATAAATCAAGCTGATAAGTCATGGTTTATCTACATTACTTCTATCAACTTTATACTTCAAAATGAAAATAGTCTGCAATTAATCTCAAAATAATACTTAAAATAGACGTATAAAAGTTAGATAACTCAAACATCAATAATCAGTACAAAAATCATTCATTTTATTGCACTTTTAAATAATTCTATTGTTCTAGACACTGCCATGGTGTGAAATAAGCAAATTTCTGATGATGTCTTATATAAACAAAGCCAAAAAAAATCTCCAGTTTCTAAGCCCTGCAGTGGTTTGATTGAATTGCAATGTGATATGGTATCTATGGGATCAATCAACCTTTGAAAATTCCACCTTTACCCAATGACCTGAGGTGATATAGCTCTCTTAAAAAATTATGTAGCTAAAATAGGAAGGCCTAAATTTTTTTCTAAGGGATGCATCTGTTGGTCAAGATATCAAAGAAGGGTGACATTTAAAAATTATCCAGTTATATTGATAAATAAGCATCCATTTTACATTTTCTGAATTGTCGATTTATGCAATGTTAGACATACTTGACAGTAGAAGAGTTAATGTAGTGAAACAGCAGATCAGATTTATCTCTACTTACAAATGACACTTCTTTTATTGGCTTATCTGTACTTATGAATGATGTTCCTTATATTCCATGAGAAGGGCAATCAGATTTGCCTTTCTTGTATGCTCTTGAAACACCCTGTTTGTCTATTGGCAATGAAATTTTAATTATTTGTATATCTAACAGAAAGGCATTTACATAGCAAATTTCACAGTTCTTGCTGTTTTTAGGGGTGCATCATTTTTGCAAAAAAAAAAAAATGTATATTTAAAAAGTATATTTTAAAATATTTTTTCATTTCTTGATTAAAAGATATATATATATATATATATAATTCTGAAATCATTAATGTTATCTGGGGAGTTACTTTAGACTTTAGGTGAAAAACTTTAGGTTTCCACCTAAAGGATCTGCATTTGAATCATGGATTTTAATTCTCATTTTTTCATTGTTTGAATCTAGTCCATTGATGCCCATCATTCATATCTCTAATAGGACACTATCTCATATGTCAATAAATTAGTTTCATGTTTAAAGCTGTCAAATTTGCAGAAATAATCCTGCAGATTTTGCAACTTTAAATATCAAACCTAATCTTATTTTTTTCTGAATTTCTTAATATTTGAGAATGAATTCTGCAATTTATTAATTGAGTAAAACATTTGTATGACAAATATATAAGATAGTTACTAGCACAATATTTAAAGTGGAAAAAGGAACACAGAATTACTGTAGCGCTTTAAAGTTTAATAAGTCATCGTCAGCTTCTAAAAATTTACAGGTTTGAAAAACCTGTAAATTTATCATTAGATACTTTTGGTAATTAACACTAAAAGCATTTTATCAGATGCTTTTTTATATTTAATTTACACTTCATCCACACATTTTCAATTTTACTTTTTCTTATACCAAATAGAGTTTCAACAACCGCTGGTACATTAGTAGAAAATGCTTATCATTCAAATTCCTCTACATATTTCAAAATTGTTTCATGATCATTCAGTCCCTCTTCCAACAAAGTCTCTATATGAATTGAGATGGATATAATCTTTTCAATTAGATTATTGGCTTTTCAATTTTCATATTCATGATGGACAAGATTGTTGTCAAAATTTGTAAAATCTTCAGTTAAAATTTAAGGATGATAGTTCTAGGAAGAGTCCTCAGTTGTTCACCTATGTCAAAATTATTGATCTCTTGCATTCCTTTCTCAGTGAAATCTATAAGGAACCTAGCTTTTTTAAACACTTCTGAATAGTTAATTGTGAAACTTCTTGTCATGGAACATAAATCCATCTCACTGATCCAGAATAGCAAATGATCAACAACTTGCTTCTTTTGGTTTAATGTCAGTTTATTTAATTTTCTTTTACTGCTTTCTAACATCTTTAAGAAAAGCTTGATCACAACAATGGAAGAAATAGTACACAATTCTCAAAGAAGCAAAGTAAAATATAAACCAAATAAAAACTAGCCAATTATAGCCCAAATATTTTAAATTTTATTGCAATAAAATATTCTGGCTGTAATTTGGCTAGTTTGGTTTGATTTTTCTCAATGCTCAATGTTTGTATTTACAATAATAAATAAGCCATGGATTTATAAGTCATCAGCAACCATCGCATGGCATGACTAATCAATGTTATAAGTTTCTCTTTCACAAATTCCTTTGGTTAATCTTCTAAACATGCTTATCGTTCAAATTCCTCTACATCTTCCAAAATTGTTTCGTGATCATTCGGTTCCTCTTCCAACAAAGTCTCTCTATGAATAGAGCTGGATATAATCTTTTTTAATTAAATCACTAGCTGTAAAATTTTCATATTCATGATGGACAAGTTCGTTGTCAAAATTTGTAAAATCTTCAATTAAAATTTTATGACAATAGTTCTCAGGAAGAGCACTCAGTTCTTCTCCTAGGTCAAAGTTATCGATCTCTTATATTCCTTCCTCAATGAAATCTATAAGGGACCCAGCTTTTTTAAAACATTTCTGAACAGTTAAACTTCTTGTCATGCAACATAAATCCATCTCACTGCATCAGAATAGTAAATGATCAACAACTTGCTTCTTTTGGTTTAATGTCAGTTTATTTTTCTTTTACTGCTTTTTAACATCTCTAAGGAAAGCTTAATCACAGCAACAGAAGAAATAGCACACAATTCTAAGAAAAAGTAATATATAAATCACACCAAAATAGCCAATTATAGCCCAAATATTTTAAATTTTATTACAATAAAATATTTGTTACAGGAAAAGTTGTTCAATATAGAGAGGTGTCCAACTTGACAGGTTTTACTTTATTTGGGTTTCACATGTTCTCAAAGAAAGATTTGCTCCATTGCATCAACATTCGTGATTTGCTACTCAAACGGGAAGAAAATGATCCCTTTCTGAAGCAGTTCATAACTGTTGATGAAAAATGGATTGTCTACAACAAAGTTGAATGCAAGTGATCATGAAGCAGAAGAAATAAACCGGCTCAAAGCACTCCGAAACCCGATATTCGTCAAAAAAATGATGCTCTTTGTTGGTGGGATTTCAAGGGATTTGTTCATTTGTTTGTTCGTTTTTTTTTAGCTTCTTCCATACAATTCCACAATTAATTCAGAAGTATACTGCCACCAATTGGACAAATTGAGTGATTGAATCAGTTGTTCAAGATACAAGATAGAGAGGTGTCCAGGATATAGAGGTTTTTGGACATACAGTAAAAAATGGGCAATTTTTCGGGTTTCAGGAAAGTCGTAACATATAGAGGTGTCCAACTTGACAGATTTTACTGTATATATAAATAAACATAGTAAGAAATTATATAATTTATTTATTTAGCTTTTTGGGTCTCCAGAACAAATTAATCAAATTCCCATAAAAATCTATGGTAAATTGATGATTGGTTAATGAACAATTTGGATAATGAACATTGTCTTTGAACAGATTATGTTCATTAACTGATCACTCACTGTATTAGGGTTCAATAAATATTGCAGGCAAAAACCATCATTTTTTGTAAAATAATAATAAATTAAAGAACCCATAAATTATTCACGAGTAGGGAAAATAATAGTACATTTTCCCTATTCATGAATATTTATTAGGAAAATCAATTTATAAACAATCACAACCTATTTTAACCTTTTGAATTTGATTATACAATAATTCTCTGACATATGCAGTTAATTAATTCCAAAAATTCTCATAAATTGAAAACCATATAAGTCTAACAATGCTTAAATTTGATATTTATGAATAAGCACATTAGTAAATGAATTAGCAAAACTTTTGAGCATACTTTGAGCCAGTGATGCTCAAACTTTTGAAGAATGCAGGCCACTTAAGTAATTTAAGTAGCTCACTCTTTAAGACAAATATGATACCTTAATAATTTTTGAATACAGTATCAGTAAAATGAAAATGAGATCATCATCATTTAGGTTTGATGTCGTGGGTCACAGGTTGAGCATACCTGCTTTAAGCAAAGATAAAAAAATTTAAGACGATAAATAATATTTTTGCAAAAAAGCAAATTTAATATTTAATGAATTTTTCATTCTTGTTTCATGGAAATTCAATATAAATAAAAAGATATATACATCTTCATATCTCTGAAACTATGTAACTCATTACTGCGTAAGTTGGAGACCTACTATAAATATCTTTAAATTCTTGTAATCAATCTTAAGGTACCACATTTTGAAAATTAAACATTTTTCTAGACTTATTTTATGGTTACAACATTATAAATGCAAACAACATAATTTATTATATATTTTATAAATAAAACAATCTCTGTCATAAAATACAAGATGCTATCTAAAGATTCCTAAAATTTGTATAGCAGGTGCATATATGTACAAGTACAACCCAATACTGCTAGGTTCTGCTTCATGCATTCTTTGTGAATCCATATGCTTTGAGCAAAGTAAAAGCACTTATTTTTGATGAATTCCTTTTCATTGTTGTATTTTGTTTAAGTTGCAATTTCATGATGACTAATTGAAAGAGAAGTGTATTTATATCAAGTTCTGTTTTAGGCTTAGAAAATCTGCTGCAGAAATACATTGATTGTTAAACAAACATTTGGTAACAATGCTTTAGGCTTAACATAAACTTAATATTGGTTCAACTGTTTCAAAAATGGCTGAACACTGGTTGTTGTTGATCATTCAGGTCAATTATCAACTGGCATTTCATCAGAAAATGCCATTAAACTAAGGGATTTTGGAAAATCTAGGACAGACCAACTATGATCTCTGTGGTATTGTTGGACTATCATATGGCATGTGTCAGCAGAATTTGTCCAAAAAAATTAAACATGAGGAGGATTACAGCAAAGTTTGTACCACGACTACTGAATGATAAGCAGAAACAGCATCACATGCAAGTCTGCATAGAACTTCAATAACAACTTGAAGATGATTCAGAATTTCTTTTTAAGATCATCACTAGCGATGAAAGTTGAGTTTATGGGTATGATCCCAGAACAATGCAGAAATCATCTCAATGGAAGAGTTCATCTTCAGCCTGGTTGAGATGAAATTATGTTTATCTGTTTTTTTTTTTTTTTTTTTTATTGATGGGATTGTCCCTAAGGAATTTCTAATTTTTTTTTAATTTTTTTTTTTTTTTTTTTTGATATTGATGGGATTGTCCCTAAGGAATTTCTCTCTCCTGGTCAAATCACGAATACAGATTTCTATCATGAGGTCCTAAGATGGCTGAGGGAGGATATTAGAAGAAAATGTCCAGAGAAGTGGTGCATAAGAAACTCGGTCATCCATCATAACAATGCAAAGCCACACACCACTTTCATTATGCAACAGTTTTTATTGAAAAACAACATGGCAGTTGTATCTCATCCATGTATTCACCAGACTTACTTCTGTGCAACTTTTTTCTCTTTCCAAAAATGAAAATCACATTGAAAGAGTGAAGATTTGATATAATACAGGAGAATCAAGCTGAAGTGCAGGCATGCTAAACTCATTTACTAAAAAGGACTTCCAGGATGCATTTCATTCGTGGAAGAAATGCTGAGATTGGTGTGTGTGTTTCTAAGGAGAGTTCTTTGAAGGTGATGGTGGTTATTAAGATCCAAGCATGGTGTAATTTTATTTATTAATGAATTGCAGAGACCTTTGGATAACACCTTGTGAATTTGGAATTTTTTTAATCAATATGCAATTGCAGAATATTTTTATTACAAAAATAGTGTGTAATGTGATTGTCCAAAAGGAATCTGAAGTTTAATATTTTTTATTCTTTTATATAAAAATTAATAAACATTACATTTAATTAAATTATAATCTTAAATTTTTTAGTAATTTTTTCTTTTGTAATAAGATCTCTTTCCACCGTTATGGAGCACTAAGAAAGAAAATTAATTTTGATTTTTACTGTAATAAGAATAAACTTTAATATACAGAGGTATATAAAAATTAGCTGTATGTCAACTACCAATACCTATAAGATATTACTATAACTTAGTTACAGAGTAAATAATATGGCTAAATATAATTGTACTGTTTTATATATGGAGAAGAATATTTCATTGCATTATTCTATTTTAACATTACATCGTGAATTGCTATTTTTGTTAAATATTTTGTTATTGTTTTGAATGATAAAATATTTTCTTTGTTATCTTTTATTTACCATTTCTTTAATTCCTATTCTCATTCTTTCATTTTCATCATAATATTCTTGTTATAGGTACTCCCCTGTTGCAAAATTCATATTATAATGACTGAATGTTTGTCTAAAATCATTCAGAAAATATTCTAAAAAAATTCTAATAATCAATAAATAGTAAACCTTTGCAAATTTAGATTAATGGGAAGATTATCTGAAATAATGAGAATCTGGATTAATGAAGCAAAAGATAGCCCCAAAAGATTAAAAACAAATCACAAATAAATGAAAATTTAATGACATAAGTAATGCTAATAAAAATATATCACTGTAGAGGTTTATTTAAAAACTATAAAAAAACTACATTTATTTATTGATACACGATACAGAAGTTTTAAATAATATTTTGTTAGATGAATTTTTTCTATATTTCAATTTGGATTATTTGGTATACAGATTAATTATAACTGGATTATCAATAGTTTACTGTATTTCTATATTTTGTCTTATAATCTGAATAGAATTTTAAATTTTATTACACAAAAATATGTTTTTATATAGTCATAAATTGAATACTCACTTTTCTGAAATTCAATTATTTTAACAAAATTTTGTTAAGAATTTCCCAAAATAAAATCTTATAGTAATTTCTACAATTAATAGAAATTACACAAATAAACTTGGAACCAAAACCAACTTTTCAGGACTAAAAATTTTGAAAGTGCTTGCTGAATAAAAAGATTTTGATTCTAAAAACAATTTCTTTTATAATTTTTAATTATTAAATCAAGATTTAATTGTTTTATTTTAACAAAATTATATTCAATTTTATCTAAAATAGCAAATACCAATTATACTATTTTTTACCAAAAACTAATCTATAAACTAAAACTGAAATCATATTCGTATAGCTAAATTTTCTATTATTATTAATGAAATATTAGTGTTTTTAAGATTTTATTAAATTATTTCCAGCTTACAATTATATCTTCAGATGCAACTGATTTTGGATTGAAAAATATTTTAGTAAAACTATTTTTAAAATATGCAATAATACTTACGAATAAATTAATGAACGAGATGATTTCAAGGTGTATTTATCACAATGTTGCAAAATATCATTTTCTCCATTATCTATTTCACCACTGGAATGTCTATTTCTTGCAGCAGACAAAATTCTTGGATCTTCAATTCTACTTCGAAGCCATTTTAATAACTGAACAGTACCTCTCTAAATAAAATTACATTTTTATTTTAAAAATGATTTTAAAATAAAATTTATTTGATTTTATTAAAAATTTCAAATTTTATATCAAATATTTTTAAAATAAAAATTCTCACTTGAATAATATCTCTTCGAATAGACCTCATTGAATTTCCTTCAATATTTAATGATTTCAAATGTGGTAAAGTGCCTAATGTATATGGTAAACTAATAAAAAAAATTTAAACATTGTTATAGATAAGCAATATTATTTCAAAAAAAAAAAAACTTCATACCCAGAAAGATTATTATTGGTAAGATCTAATCGCTCTAATGCTTGAAGCCAAGTAATTTCATCTGGAATTTTTGTTATTTTATTATTCCTTAAATCTAAAATTCTGATATTTACTAATGTTTCTAATAATTTTGGAGATATTTCAGAGATATTGTTATGTCCAGCATGAAGTTCCTATTAATATAAAGATAAATAATCTGTATAATTTACACATATAACATATTTTAGAGATTTTAAAAATATTTTCACTTTAATGCATTATTGTTGATTTACCAACATAACTAAAACTCATTTACAGAAATTCTATTATAAAATGAGTCATGTTAAGGTAAAGTGGACTAACCCAACAGTTTGACAAAATGCTTGCTTGTTAATGGACCACTTCAGGATTTCATTCTACGCTAGACAGAACAGAGATGAAAATTCCTCTCGCTTTGCTCACCTCAGTTTTTTAGTATTCAAGTTGGCTAACCCAACGACACCTAACTTTCGTATTTGCTAAAGTGGACTAAGCAGCGTGTATATTACCCGTAAATAAATCAATCCTTTCTGTTTTTGAGCCTTGTATAGAAGACTTTTTAGGTATTTTTAGTATGCAAGCAAGGCAGTTATGCAAATTGTTCATCCCGTACGTTATTAAAGTGAATGCAATAAATTACTTTGTAGGAATATTGAGGTGATAAAAATTTCAATTGATTGGATAAATATTGTTTCTATTTTACGCAAAAAAATGTTCGGAAATAGGGTTTATTTTGATCTTTGAGATAATTATTTTTGTGCGGCATTACAGCTTGGACTTTCTATGCAGTTGCAAATGTATGCGCCATTGCTGATAACGTGAAGGTTACAGGCTGTGCGGTACAAAATTGAAAAGTTCGGTCATTTTTTGGCAGTGATGGACAAGATTAGCACCATTGCTCATTGGCTGGAGGAGGTAAATAGCCAGAAGGATCTAGACGACAGTGATTGTACAGAAATTTATGCAAACGACCTTCCGAGTGGTGGATGTTCTCCTGAACATCCAGTTTGTGATAGAGACCCGAGAACCAAGTACGAGTGGAATCAGCAGAAGAGAAAGAAAGCAAGAATTCGTGGGTGGCAGTATGTCACAAAAAATAATGTTCAAGTTACATGCAAAGTTTGTGATATGGGAGATTGCAATTGTCGAATGAATTGCTATACAAAAGTCAGCAAACAAGCAAGGCAAATGTGTTTTGAATCATTTTATAGTTTGGATTCTTGGAATACGCAGTCCATTTTTCTAGCTGCATGATTAAAGGAAGGGAAAAAGAACAAATGTTGCATTAAAGGCATATCACAAAGAAATTCCACTTGTTCATATACGATGAAAACCGAGAAAGGTGAGGATGTGCCTGTTTGTAAGAAAATGTTTCAGATGACTTTGCAGGTTTCAGCCGGAAGAATTGACCGAGTTCTGAAGGCTCTAGGAAGAGCGGTGTAGCAAGGCTTGATATGAGAGGATGCTACCCACTGTCTAACAAAACTCCAGCAGAAAATGTGGAAGTTGTAGTGGATTTCATAAAATGGTTTCCCACGTATGAATCTCACTACACGAGAAACAAGAATCCAAATAAAATGTATTTTGCCCCTGGTTTAAATCTTGCAAAACTCTTCAGGATGTACAAGAAGGAATGCAAAGCAGCCAGTTGGAAAACAGTTTCCGCACAAGATTTTAACAAAATATTTAAAAAAAATTTAATATATCCTTCCATCAACCCCAGAAAGACACATGCAGAACATGTGACAGCTTAAAATGTAAAATAGATGCTGCAACAGAAGAGCTAACAAAGGACGACTTAAGAAACGAGTTAGACGAACACCATAAGCAAGTTCAAGAATACTTAGAATGTTACAGAGTCAAAGGCTATAGCTAAAGACGAAGCCATTGGCATATCTGTGTTCATGTTTGATCTTATGAAAACTTTACCAATGCCTCTTCTTACTAGTGGAATAGTACACTATAAACGGCAATTATAGACATATTGTCTTGGAATACATGACTCAAAGGAAGAAAACGGGCACATGCTACTTTGGAATGAGACACAAGGTGGCCGGGGGATTAATGAAGTTGTATCCTGCATTCTGAAATATCTACAATCCAACAAAGTACAAGACAAAATTGTTTGTTGGAGCAATGCTTGTGGCAGACAAAATAGAAACATTTACATAGCTCTCTTTTGGTTGTATATTGCGATTAATTCACAGTATAATGTTAAAGACATAACCCACAATTTTTTTGTTTCAGGGCATTTCTATAACGATTGTGATAAAGACTTTGGTATTGTTGAACGAGCTAAATCGAATTGTGGCATATACCTGCCTTCACATTGGCTATAGGTAATCAAAGATGCCAAGGTAGAAACCCCTTTTGTGTGCTATGAAATGAGTCTCAACAACTTTAAAGATGCTAAAAGCCTGTTAACACAGGCTGCGAATCATAAAGTGAACACAGTGGGTAATAAAGTTCAGTGGCTTAAGATCAAAAGTATTCAGGTGAACGAGAAGGAACCGTTTTCTATATTTTTTAAATATACACACGATGACAAAGAAGCATACAAAGGACTCTTAAGAAAAACATCAGGGGAGCAAGAAGCATACAAAGGACTCTTAAGAAAAACTTCCAGATTTAGCAGAGCCTATACAGCTTACTCAAACAAAGGTAAGCTCATACAGTTGTTGCCAATCACGCAGATGTTGTAAATACAGTTTATTGTTTATTACACATAGATGTTCGTTACAGGTAAAAGACTTGCAGAGTCTTTTAGAATTCATCCCACTCATGTATCAGGACTTTTACAAAAACCTGAGTATATCACAGATTCAAGAAATGGATAGATTTCCAGACCCCAAGGATGAGAAAGAGGAATTACATGCTGAGTAGAATGTGTTGTAGGGCTTATGTTTACTTTCTAGTATTCACTACAGTGATTGAAATGTCTAACTCTGTTATGCTGCTTATCATCATCATTTTATTAGCAAACTGTAAAAACATTAAACAATATGGTAAAGTGGTCTAACTTTTTCTATAAAACGGACTAAGCATAAAAATAACTTTTGGTAAATTGGACTATTCACTTTGAACCTCTCCAGCATCCCATTACTTGATCTGCATTTTAAATGCATGTTTCAGAAGAAAAGAACACATATCCAGTATGTTGAAATCCAAATCTCAGATACTTCTCTTAATTTGATATTTTTCTGTCACGGCTTAATTTCAATGCTTTGTTTCCACTAACTGCGAATTTTAGGGTGTCCACTTTACCTTAACATGATTCAAATGTTCTATTTGAGGAATATATTATCCCATTTATTAATTTCAATTTAAATTTGATATTGTTTACACACTTAAAGAAAAACTATAAAGCTGCTGCCCCAAAAAATCTTTTTAATTGATTTCATATATTTTTTTAAATATTTATTTTCAATAACTATTGTTTCCATCATAGAAAAATATGGATTATAAACTATTGATTAGAATATCTTATGAATAATGAATTAAATATACTTAACATGATAATACTGAAAAAAATAATTTCATAGGTTTTGAAATCTTACTCTAAATTATAAGTACATAAAAAGTCTATTTAATGAAAGAATTTTTTGAAATAAATATCTAACCATTAGAATTTGAAAAAATTTCATTCGTTACATATTAATATTGTTAATATCCGTAACATATTAATATTAATCAGTAAAATTTAAATTACAAATTATTATTATATTTATTTCTTGAAGTATATAAACAGTTTTGGAATGATTAAAAATGCTGGATTAAAAAAATGCCATCAAAGTCTTCTTTAATTGAATGACTTGAATGATCATCATTAATTTTATAAAAATATATCAATTAATTTAAAAGATATTAAAATGTTCATTATGGAATATAAAAATCTTTTGGATGATTGATCTAAATATGGTGTACAGAAAATGAAATATGGCCTATTAACCTATTTTTCTTTTTGTAATCTCCTCTGTTTCTATGTTACTTTCATTTATAGATTATAAATACATTATAGTTTATGTTATCTTATTTTTTCTATAATTGTAGGTTTATTTATTTTGAATTCACTACTCTTTCTTTATATATTTGGCATTGATTTTTCTTTTCTATTCTATCTTTGCTTCACTTATAAAAGTTCTCTCATGCATTAGTGTTTTCTTCTACAATTCTTAAATTTTACTTGGAAATTACTTAATTATCCCATATTATGCAATATTTATTGAACATAAAATACACAATATTTATACATTATAATTCATAAATTATGAATATAACAATCCTCCAATTTATGCTGTCTCATGTTATGTCATTGCCTCAGAACCAATTTTAATCAAAGTGACCAAATTAGTATCTAAGCTAAGAGTAATTTGCATCTCATAACTTATATATATGTCTTGCTCAAGTTAGGACCCAGATTCAATTCTGTCCTCTGTGTGAGAAGCCAAGTCACATCTATTGATATACAGTGTACGATAAGTCAACTGCATAAAATTGTGTTGCACTTCATCTTGGAAAATTTAGATTCAATTCCAGGTTCCATATCTCCTTGACTTTTCAAGAAAGTTTAGACCAGCTCATTGAACTTACTGTTCACCTCATAGCTGACCTAATATGGCCTATGGTAAATGCTGGAATAGCCCAACCATTTAGTTTCCTTCAACAGAAAAACAATATAAAACAAGAAAGGAAGATCTCACTATAGGAATAGATATCTTATGAAAGCCATCGAAAAATGCCTTGTTCCTTAGTGTCAGTAGGATGCAAAGCAGCATAAAATTTAATAAAAAAAAGATACTGAAGGAAAAATGCACCAGAGATTAGATATTTATGGACAGATACTGAGTGATGTTACTGTAAGTTTCTTTATTTTCTTTTTTTTTGCAGCTTATTAAGGTTCAAATATCACTTCAAAAGTTGATCTTGTTATCTAGATAACAAAGAAGTTCCTATGGCAATAAACTTGATTTGAAAGTTATTTCTTAAGATGTTTTAGAGAAAATATGGTTCCCAAATCAGCTGTATTGGTCAAATCAGCTCAAGACCATCTCTGGATAGTATATTATTCTTTCTTTACAAGACAGTTTATTCTAGAGAAAGATCCATCAAAATTGTTAGTATATAGAGAAAACATATCATGATATCAGAATTATTGCTTAAAATATCAAAATTTTGATAAATTTATTTAGTTTTTGTGAAATTTTATAGCATAAAAATCATGAAATTTTTTTTCACAAATGTTTATATTTATAAAGCATTATATATTGAAATATTGTCCAAATTTCATAATTTATGGTTTGTTTTCTTTTCCATTTCTCCTTCTATTGATTATAATCATTCAATTTATATTGCTAAATATCTACAGAAAAATTATTTATTTAATTATTCTTTTTAATTACACATTAGTGAAAAAAGTGTTACACATGCTATCTTTCAGAATTTCTACAAGTGATAGAGCCAGTATTTTGCAAATTTTAGAAAATTATTTTAACAATAGATAGAGGAGAAATCAAAATACAGTGGTACCTCGGTATACATCTGCTTTGGAATAAGTCCAACTTGGTATATGTCTTGTTTGGATGCAAAAAATTTTGTTTGGTATACGATCTTTGTTTGGAATATGACCAACTCACGTACTAGAACTTGTATGAGCCTGTTGTGTATTCTCTTAAAAAACACATTCCTTATATAAAAATTATAATAAGTCGTAATAGCATTGTCTGGTCATTCCAAAACATCTTGAAGAGAAGGCAGAAGTGAAGTTCTTTGGACAGATTTTTAATAAAAGTCAAACTTGGTGAGCCTCAACAAGGCCCAAGTAAAGAAAAGAAATAGAAAATAGAAAGAGAAAAAAACACCAGAATTTCAGATTCCTGAAGTTTATTGGAATGGACTCTTCTTTCAAACAATAACATCTCCTCCTCCTTCCTTCTCAGCACCATCCTAATAGGCACTTGACTCTTTTCAGCAAGATAGTGAGGTTAAATTTTCATTTATTTCACATATTGTACTTATTTTTGTACTTTAGTATTAAGCAGTGTTTAAATTATTTTATACAACCCCATCAATGTTATAATATGCCAATAATAGAGATTTTTTTCATGGGTACGGATTAATCATTTTCCCTTTATTTCCTATGAAAAAAATTCATGTGGTATACGTCCTGTTTGGTATAAGCCCAAGGATCTGGAATGGATTAAGGACGTATACCGAGGTACCACTGTATTAAAATTTTTTGTTAATACAATTATGAAAATCTAATCAGATGGAGATATGTTAATAATTTAGATTATTAAAACAGAGAAAACATACATTAACAAAGAAATTATAGTATTGATTTTTAAATTAAAAACTTAAAATACCTTTAAGTTAGAGCAATTTTGCATTACAGGAAGAGAGACTAAATCATTATGCTGAACATATAACTGTTCAAGATGTAACAAATTTCCAATTGTTTCTGGTAATTCTGATAATTTATTATTTATCAATTCCAGACGATGGATACCTAAAACAAAAAAAAATTCTTTCCATAGAAATTTTTAAAGATTTTTTTTATTTTTATATTTTCATTTGTAAATCTGTATATATAAATATCTGCTTATATTTATACATAATAATAAAATATATATATATACAGACTTGCATTTTCATCTATCATGTTTATTTTCCGTTTATGGGACGTTAAAGAATCTGTCCAATGTCGATTGCTTTTCTCTCTTCACGATTTTTCGGAAGTGATCAATAGCATTGTAATTGTAGAGATCTCCGAGCTTATTGACCTCAACCAGGTATGAGTGCCATTCTAAGACCAAAAAATTATAAAACTCTCTCTTACCTTCTTTAATAAATCTTTGATTTGTTTTAAGTTGTCTTCGAGTTCATTTTAATCGGGAAAAACTACTATTCTTCCATCCTTAAGGTGGTGAGTTCATTTTAATCAGGAAAAACTATTGTTCTTCCATCCTTACCCATAAGGTTCATTTTAATCAGGAAAAACTGCTGTTGTTCCATCTTTAAACTCAAATTCATTTTAATCGGGAAAAATTACTGTTCTTCCATCCTTACCCATATGGTTCATTTTAATCAGGAAAAACTACTGTTCTTCCATCCTTACCCATATTATCTTCTTTAATAAATCTTTGATTTGTACTTTCTTTAATAAATCTTTGATTTGTTTTAAGTTGTCTCCGAGTTCATTTCTAACCTTTAATAAATCTTTGATTTGTTTTACGTTGTCTCCGAGTTCATTTTATGGGAAAAATTACTGTTCTCCCATCCTTACCCATAAGTCCACCGACGTTTGACTTACTCATAGGTCCACCAACATACAAGGCCTAAGCATATCATTCCTTACTGTTCTTCCATCCTTACCCATAAGTCCACAAATGTGCAAGGCCTATTCTTCCATCCTTACCCATAAGTCCACCAACGCGCAAGGTCTAAACCTGTCATTCGCCAGTGGCAGAACTTAAAAGTTTTGGCCCCCCGCAAAATATTATTCGGACCCCTACTACAAAAAGTTTTTTATCTAGATATTTTTATTATAAAATAACAGAAAATAACAAAATTGCATCATTTAAAACACAATTGAAAATTATCAAATGAAAATATATTTAAAATTCTTCCTCCTAGATTTTAAATTTTCAAAATCTCTAATCACATCTTTTATTTCAATATTTTTGGCTACGCTCCTACCGCTGCACTGCTCTGATTCAATGAATGTTTCACTCTTTTCATGGTGCATTTAATTTTTATTGTATTGTTAATTTAAAAAAGATAAAGACAGTACAGACAGAGGATTTCGGTCTCCTTAAATTCTGGGCCACCCTGCATTGCGGGATCCAGCGCATTGTAGTTCCGCCACTGCTGTTCTCCCATCCTTACCCATAAATCCACAACGCCTTTCATTCCGTTAGGTTAGTTAAGCCGCTATATCCTCATGGGATATTTTTATCTGGCGGCGGCCACTTATAGAGTTCATCATAAGCTGGCAACATCCATGATGGGATCAATCAGATATTTCAACGTGCCGGGCCCGGATCCTTCAGAATGGTAAGGCACAGCTTTACCACGCGGCCATCCGGCCGACCTGTCATTCCCCCTCTCGCGAGGGATCCGCCTTGTTATGGCGAGAGGGCTTACCGGCTGTCACTATGTCTGTATCTGTTTTGCAGCCGGGCCGATACGTTCATAGTGACAGAGATAAACTAAGTGATCCTAGAGTGTGACGATGTCCAGAAGAAGCAGACCCCACTCCGGCGTGTGCAGACATCGGAGTGCTGTCAGCAGCCCGTCGAAAGGAAATGGTGACCCCGAGTAGACCGCCGCAGGAAGTCCTAACTGGATAAATCGTGTCGAACCTCGTTTGACTTTCTATATAGAGGTCCTGCAGTGTCTGGCCGGGAAGGAACGAGCTCTACCTAGCCCCCAGATGCTGCCCTTAGTGAAGTAATTCCTATAGGGACGATAGAGCGTGGTTGCACTTACCCCTCGCTGGTGGATGCTCTAGTTCGCCACTCGACCGTCCGAGTCCCTGCGGGTCCGGAATTAAGAATCGGCCTGACGTATGTCCTGCGTGAGGTACGAGTCCTCTAAAACGCTCCCAAATCCCAAGGTGGCGTACCGTGCCGACGGGATGAGTGGTGGAGGGATAGAAGCCTTAACGGTACCACCCGAGAGTTGGTCTGGCTCGGGCTGTAAGGGATTCGTCCCCAGACCGGGGAAAGCTTGCCTCCCTAGGGAATCACAAAACCTCGTGGAGTTTCCCCGAGCGATATTCGGCCATGGCAAGGCGCCAGAGCCCGGGCATTGCACAGCGTCGGTCGATATTGTCTCCAAGGCGGTCTTCAGCAGTTTCAGCTGCACGTCGGCTGCTTCGGGATACGAAGCGGGCGAAGATTCTCGCCTTCGATGGTCGTTTGTGATTGTCCGTTCGGAGTGGTCTGCACCTTGAGTGCGCATCCCGCTACTAGGAGCAATTCTCTGTTAAGACCTAGGTGCTGTCCGAGGCGTTGGCACAGTCACGAGCATGGGCCGACTGGCAATGGACATAAAAAATTGGTTCATCGGTTCAGCGCCCGCTCTATCAGTTTTGTCGCCCCGGACAAAAAGACAAATTGCCGCCCCTTAAACATATACTTTTTAAAAATATATTCTTTTATTTTAAATATAAATCAAATGGTTTTAAAATTATAATAAAAGCATATATTTAGAATGAAACGCGTAACATAAAATTAACAGTCAAGTAATACAAAACAGTAAAAGTTAAAATATACGCCCGGCCCTTTGAATACCATCCTTCAACCATCTGGTTGACCCAATCATGGGTGTTGGGCAGCCTATGATGGGCGCTATAAGTGGCCGCCGCCAAATATAGTATATCCTTCGTGTGATATGGTGGCTTAATCTGCCTAACATAACACTACTATATGCTATTTTAAATTAATTTAAAATCAGACTTAAAACTGTATTAATTACTGTATATTTATTTCTTAGCAATTTTATAATGGTACGTTTCCACGAGACAGTTGATTGTGATTAAATGTTTGATTGAGATTAAGTTTATACGTGTAAACGCGAACCATGATCTCATCATGATTAAGCTGCAAACAACGTGATTATCTTAACCAAGTTTCCAGAACTTGTTTAATTGCCTTTCTACTTGATTATTTGCCGCGGTCCACTACATCAGGAAGAAAACAAATTTAAAATGGCGGATCACTGCTATGTCGAAATTGTAAAAGACGTAATAATAATTGGTCTGATAAGGAAATTATATCGCTTTGCTACGTCAAAATTGTAAAAGACGTAATAATAATTGGTCTGATAAGGAAATTATATCGCGTTGTGCAAATCGAGGGCTAGGTGTACTTTTTTAAATGGGACCCAGACCTCAAATTTGTTATGGGCCTGAAAATTTCTCTCAGCAGGTGTGTGTGTGTGTGTGTGCGTGTGTGCGTGTGTGCGTGTGTGCGTGTGTGCGTGTGTGCGCGTGTGCGCGTGTGCGCGTGTGCGCGTGTGCGCGTGTGTGCGTGTGTGTGTGTGTGAACATATCTTTCTGACACTATGTTGTGTTTTATATTTTAATATAAAACTCACTTATAAATGTTGATTTGTGAATGCATTTACATTAAAATAAGGAATGAACAGACACTACTAAGTGATGTTATTAGCAGCCAGCATGGCCTCAAAACTGACTCTAACCTGCCAGTTTGTCTTTATTTAACATTTGTCAACACATCTCAGATGTGTCTACACAGGTGCTGCTATCTATTGATGCATTTGGCAGTTATAATTTTACATACATGACAGATAGCACAATATATTTTTGTTTTAATGACATGACAGTAAGAAATAAAATATACTGATTAAAGAAATACCAAAAAAAGTCAAGTCAAATAAAATAAAGTTGATTGGGGACACATTGAGGTATTTTTCCCAATCAATTTTATTTTTATTCTAAAAGATCAAACTAAACAGCAAATGTTTACATCATCTACTCCACATATGAGATAACATGAATTTAGTGGCATTGCCAACTCAAACTTTGGGTTTTCTTCTTCAGTATTTGAATTTAGTACAGTATTTAAATTTATAGCTGACATTTTAATAAAAGTAGTCAAATCGTATTGTTTCCATTTTACTATTTTGATTTTTTTTACCACTAGATACTATTATAAAAATAGCTAGCCCATTACTGTATAATTTTGCTAATTTGTATAGCTAAATTGTTAATAAATCAGGTAAATACAGCTAGAAATTAGCTGAATTGGCAACACTAGTATTTGAGACAGCACACATGATTTACATACTTTCTCATAGTTTGCACATACTGAATTTTTAATTCTTCATAATAAATAGTATATACTTTTCTCTTTTTGATCTGGATAATTGAATATCTGTATAATATAATGGAAGTTCTACTATTTAATAAATTTTTATGCTCTATATTTCAAAAAAGAAAAAAATTTTAAAAAATTTTTTTGAGTTTGGATTTATGGAGATCAGACTTATATAAGTTAGGGAATACTTGCTCTTATATATTAAGTTATTCAAAAACGTAAACAACCAAAAAAAGCACATAACCGCAGTATAAAAAGTTTCTTTATTTTCCAAAAACTAGCTAACGTTTTCGGTTTTACTAAACCATCGTCAGGCATATAGTTCCAATTACAACAGAAAAATAATAGAATAGGATCTATTATTCTATTATTTTTCCGTTATAATTGGAACTGTATGCCTGACGATGGTTTAGTAAAACCGAAAACGTTAGCTAGTTTTTGGAAAATAAAGAAACTTTTTATACTGCGGTTATGTGCTTTTTTTTGGTTGTTTACATTTTTGAATAACTGAATATTGAAGCAGTGGTATGTGTTTGAACTTTTGTTTATATATTAAGTATCATTAAATCAGTCTTTACACATCATTGAAAATTGAGATTTATTTTTTTAAAATATTTGTTTTACTATGATTGGATGCTGGAGTTAAATCATTAGGAAATATGATTTATAAAAACCAGGCTAAGTACCCCTTTGGATAAATCCAGTCATCAGCTGGAACAAAGTTGTGTCTTGGAATCAAAATGAGATAGACTATCTTCAGAAAAGGGGAAAAGGGTCTTTATTTCATAAACAAATTTTTTACTGTTCTGTGCTGACACAAAATATGCATTTTGGCTAATTAGTTAGCCCTTATCAGTTTTATCAAACAAACAATCCATAGGTCAAAAGATGGGAACAAATACTGAGTCAATGTTTGTTCTCATATTGTAATTTTTATTGTATTTATATATCCAAATCTGACAAATGAATATGTATTGTTAAAAAAGAGAAAAAAAGATTAAATCAATGCATGTTTGCTTTTGGATTACTTGTTAGACAAAACTGATGAGAGCTGGCTAATTACCTGAAATGCATATTTCATGTTGATAAAGAGCAATCAAAAATTAATCAATGAAATAAAGATTTTTTCATTTATCTGAAGTAGCATCTAGCCTGGTTGTTATAAATCATATTTCCTACATATTCGTTTTAGTTTTTAAATATTAAATATTGAAATGCCACATTCAATTGATTTATTTATTCCACGAAAAGAATTTTAAAAAATTTGACTTTAATATATATATATAAGAATATTTGATTTTTATATATATATTTTGCATAGCTGCAATCCAAAATTCTGATGACAAAATGTTTAGCAAATGAAGTTATTTAAATGAAAGTTTAATTGCTATAAAAAAATAAAAGAATGCCAATTTTCATTTTTTCATAAATATGAATTGATATTATTCAAGGACTGCCTATATAATGAGAGAAATATAAATATAAAATTTGATAACTTCCTTTAATTTAAACTTTATTTGCAGAAAGCAATTAATAATTTACAAGAAGAATTAAAAGTTATTAATGAAAAATTAGAAAAATTAAAATGTGAAGAATGTAGCAAAATTTCTGATCAACTCCCTCCATGAAACATTCTTATTAAAAAATCAAACCAAAGATTTTAATTGTTTATATAGTAGTTGTATTAAGCAATAAATATTACATCTCTCGCACACAGTTATCATTTTATTAGAAAATGAATTTTTAATTAGATGCCAATTAATTTTTCAAAATTATCATATTTTTATTTTGAGAAGTAAAGTACATGTTGTTAAAACTTAATCAATATTTAAAAAATAACTTCTCAAATAACTATTTATTGACAGTTATAATATGATTTTGAATATGAATTAATTTTTTAACTTTAATTTTTGATCATTTCAATGTAAATAGATTTTAGAACTTAATTATTATTGAAGTCTTTTTAAAAGTTGTTGTGAAATTTTAATAGCTATATTATTAAAATAATTGAAAAATCTGTACAAATTGCTGTGAAATTTAATGAAGTTACTGCTTGACTTAAATTTTAAATGGAAAAGTTGTTAAATAATATATTTGATGAAAATTGTAACATACATTTTATTTCATAATATTCAATTTTAAATGTAATATTTATTTAAGAATAGTATTTATTTTTTTGTGTTTACAAATGCTTCTATCAGCTTTATTTTTACTCCTTTGGAAAATTCTGGAACCTAAAAAAATATAATGTATATATAATTTTTGTTGAAACTTTTTATATCAATCAGATTATGTTATATTTTGGATTCACTAAATTAAAATAATTTCAATTATTAAAAAAAAAAAAGTTGTGCGCTGTGTATATCAGCTATAATAATTGCAAATAAATCTCTGTTAAGATATATATATATTAGTCGAAGTTAAGACAAGGTAAACAAGCAGAAAAAAATCCCAAAAGGTACCAATCAAGTTTTTGAACAAAAGATTAAAGAATGTTAGATAAAAAGAAAAAAAAAAATTAAAAGTAGCGACTCTTCGACAACATAACACGAAATGTCTCTAGCGACAAGTTAATGTCAGACACATTGCTTGTTCGACAACATGACGTCATCTGAGACAACAAAATGGAACAATTGAGCTGTTGAATCCTACTAAAGAAAATAGCCAGACTTTAGAAAAGGATTCCTATCTCGTTTAGTCTTGGATTTTTATCTTTTAAGTATCACTGATCTTTTAAGGATAAATCTAAGAAAGTTCTCAATTCATTCCTTTCCTCTCTAAACTTACCTATCAGAAAAAAAATAAAAATCGTTTTCGATTTGGATTTATGGAATCAATCTTTCTTTAATTAAAATCATTTCCTGTTCGGTAATAGGATCATAAAACGAAAAATATATTATACATGCTACTATATATAAAATGTTTATGTATTTTAATACGGGATTAATCTTTTACGAGTAAAAAAAAATCGTAAAAAAATGGTTAGAAGAAAAATAAACTAATTTGCCTTTTTATTCTATAAAAATATTCAAATATAAACTTACCGACATTCCGAATTTAATTTATTGTTTTTATTCAATCAAAATCTACGAATTTTAGCCTTAGCTGCTTATCAGGTACGTTAATAAGTCGCGTGAAGCAGTCCATATCTTCCCAGTTGTATTCGACACTGAAATTACGAAATATCTGAAAAAATAAAAATAAAAAAATAATGGCTAGTAAGAGTCTAATTTGTTATCTCGAATACTATTTTTTAAAATTGTTTTATTATTTTTTTTTATAAAATGAACCAACTTTGGCTAGAAGAAGATAAAGTTCGAGTTCCGCAAATCGACGTCCGATGCACATTCTAGGACCGTATCCAAATGGCAAAACGAGGAAAGGATGTGCTTTGTTTCGTAGATCGTTTCTGAGCCATCTTTCCGGACGAAATACTAAAGCATCAGGGAAATTTTGTGATTGCCTACAAGCTACCTGATGTTGAGCGATAACCATGGTCTGCAATTAAAATTTAATCCGGTTTTAGTTACAAAATGTTGTACAAAATTTAATACAAAGAGCGCGAATCTTCAAGTGTACGGAAGTGCATTAACACTTTCAAGTATTACTCCAATTCATTCCTCTTTCAAAATGAACGCCACATCCGTTTTCTGAGGACACAACCTTGATATTAACAATTTCTGGTCGACATCGGGGCATTAACCTTACATTATTATGTTTTTTCTCTTCTTTCAATAGCATAAAACAACTCTGAGAGAATAAAAATGTCAATTGTAAGGCAATTGACTATAGTTAAACTGTTTACAGCTCACTATCTATAACTGTTAAACGTATTTTATGACAAATAAAACAAAGATAATTATATTATCGCACGAACTGTTTGAAAATTTCACACAACTTTTATTCTACTATACAGTAAATTAAAAAAAGGGGTATTCTTACGATAAAATGAGGTCTTGGTGATTACTAATAGTATAAACTGGTTCATAGCTGGATTACATACAATTCTAGCTTAATGTCAGTATATTTAAAATAAAAGATATTGGTCTCATATATACTAAAAAGTAGAAACGAGACACTAAAAAGATAGTCATCTATCTGACAGTTCCATTCCATTAAAAAGATTTCCACTCGAACCCGAATCCAATAGTGTTTGTTGGTCGTTACAGAAGCGTAGAAGCAGAAAGAAGAAAGAAAAAAAAGTCAATTGTTCGTGTAGAAATTCAACTCTAAATTCTCAACTATCCATTTGTAACTTGACTATAGGTGTCTATAAATCTATCCCAATATCTTTACCTTAGCAGGAAGCCTGTAGTTTGAAACTATCAAATCTTTCGGTAAAATCCGACCAGTTCCTATTGCTATAGGATTTAACCTGGAAAAAAAATATATATAACATTTAGAAAATCCATTATCTCGAAACAAACTGTACCCATTCTCTAAATTACATAATTATAGTGTAATTTAAGCTTTATGTCGCAAAATAACACTTAAAAATTTGAGTGATTTCGTACCTCATGCTTTCTTTAACGCAAGCTTTCAAATAAGGTAGAGAACTTAGAACATTTGATGATAATTCCGATGTTTTGGATGGTAATCTGTCCTTTAATTCTTTTTGTAACCGTTTTTGGCATTCTCTGTTTCGCGCTAGATGATATAGAGTGAAGGCTGCGGAATAAGCAGTCTAAAAAAAAAAGATTGCATTTAGTAGATAATATTAAATCAAGAATATATTTTCATTCTTTACAGACTAATGGACCAATTGTTCGTGTTAAATATACGGTTTTTAAGATTATTTCAGCGTTTATGAGATTTTTCTTTGGTTATAAATTCTCGTATTAAATGTAGTGAAAACTTAAACGTTTGATTTAAATGAAAAAATACTATTAAAGAATTAAAAATTTTAAAAGTACTGCTAATTAATGTTCTAAAAATAATCATCTTTGTTAGCGTGAAATATTTTAATTAAAACTAATTTAACTTTAAAAAAATTGTTAAGTTTTCGCTTTCTTTATTGTTTTTCAGATAAATCTAAATTTATACAAGATTTAACAGCAACTTGTCAGCTTTATATACGGTGTTATGTATACATAATTCAATATATTCTCTTTTTTTTTAAAATATAATCTAAGTTTAAGGTATTACTAGTGATTTACAGTTTCGTTGTCCCGTTTGACGCGTGCTAAATCCACTTAGACGAAGCGATAGATCAATAAGTAAAACGTGTAGTAGTTTCTCACGATCAAAATCGATACATAACTTCATAAATTAACTTTTAGCAAACTTTTAAAAGGTTAAATACCGTATCTATACCAGCTAGAAACATATCGAGGATCATAGCAAAAGAGTCTTTTTTATCTATATTTGGCATAGCTTGAAACCTGTCTAGTATAGTGGACTTGCATTTTGTTTCACTCTTCGAGTCTTCTAAATATCTTTTCAGGACACTATAAAAAACAAATAATAATACTTAAAGCCAGCTAAGTTTGTAAAAAGAAGAGAGAAACATTTTATGCACGGTTAACCTACTCAGTCATTGCATCCTGAGCATTTACAAGACTTCTATAGGCGGGAGTGGAAAATGTTTGCCAAAGAGGTAAACCGTTCTCGGTGATCATTACAGCCTGATGAGTATCACCTGCAGATTTAACTAAGCTTTTTATTTCCTCTTCGGTGCATAGACCTTTTCCTATGCAACCTAATCTTCGGTTTAGCGTTATAACACCCGTACCTTAAAATTAAAAAAAAAAGATTGACATTTTGCATCTTTTTATATTAGTTAATTTTAACTAGAAGCGACAGTAAATAGAAAAAAGTAATTAATTAAAAATTTAATTAAGTTCACTTCTCTCGAGAATGTTTGAACTCTCGGGAATCCTTAAAAATCTTGTTCAAAACTTTAAAAAAGTGTTTTATTTAATAATATATATATTTTATAAAAAAGAAAAAAAGTACTTTTTTTTAATACCCGTACCTTAAAATTAAAAAAAATATTGACATTTTGCATCTTTTTATATTAGTTAATTTTAACTAGAAGCGACAGTAAATAGAAAAGTTTTCCTGTACAATTGTTTTATAGTTACATTAGAAAATTTGTGAGAAATAATATAATAAAATTATTTTCTTTTCAAGATTTTTGTATTAATTTTTTTATATATCATATATACTCATACATCAGTGCAGACTTTTGACTTTTGCCATAAGGGGAAGAATTAGCAATATTATTCAACTGGTACACATCAGTATGGTCATATTGATTGTAAAATATTTGTTAAACACCTGTACTGGTTGTTTAAGGAGTATAATAATATCAATTCTAACAATTTATGCTCATGTCACTTATTTCATTTTCATGAAAAACTAATAGTTAACTATTAACAAAATATGTTTTGCCACCTAGCCTATACAATATAATTTTATTGAAAATGTGTCTATAATCAATAACATTATGTTCATTTTCACAATATAATATCTAAACAATTGTAATCTCTAAAGAATTATTGTAAAATGAACAAGAATAGATAATTTTTGAATGCAATATAAAATATGATATTATATTTCAAATCAGATAGGATATATTTAAATATAACTATTCTATGAAATGATCATAATATTAAAAAAATATTTTGATGAAATTGTTAGAATTTTTGTTTAATAAATAAGGCTGATTTGTATTTATTATATAATAATAATAATAATAATAATAATAATAATAATAATAATAATAATAATAATATTCTCGTTTTTAAAAAAAATATAATCTAAGTTTAAGGTATTACTAGTGATTTACAGTTTCGTTGTCCCGTTTGACGCGTGCTAAATCCACTTAGACGAAGCGATAGATCAATAAGTAAAACGTGTAGTAGTTTCTCACGATCAAAATCGATACATAACTTCATAAATTAACTTTTAGCAAACTTTTAAAAGGTTAAATACCGTATCTATACCAGCTAGAAACATATCGAGGATCATAGCAAAAGAGTCTTTTTTATCTATATTTGGCATAGCTTGAAACCTGTCTAGTATAGTGGACTTGCATTTTGTTTCACTCTTCGAGTCTTCTAAATATCTTTTCAGGACACTATAAAAAACAAATAATAATACTTAAAGCCAGCTAAGTTTGTAAAAAGAAGAGAGAAACATTTTATGCACGGTTAACCTACTCAGTCATTGCATCCTGAGCATTTACAAGACTTCTATAGGCGGGAGTGGAAAATGTTTGCCAAAGAGGTAAACCGTTCTCGGTGATCATTACAGCCTGATGAGTATCACCTGCAGATTTAACTAAGCTTTTTATTTCCTCTTCGGTGCATAGACCTTTTCCTATGCAACCTAATCTTCGGTTTAGCGTTATAATACCCGTACCTTAAAATTAAAAAAAATATTGACATTTTGCATCTTTTTATATTAGTTAATTTTAACTAGAAGCGACAGTAAATAGAAAAAAGTAATTAATTAAAAATTTAATTAAGTTCACTTCTCTCGAGAATGTTTGAACTCTCGGGAATCCTTAAAAATCTTGTTCAAAACTTTAAAAAAGTGTTTTATTTAATAATATATATATTTTATAAAAAAGAAAAAAAGTACTTTTTTTTTATATTTCTTACATTCAATGGCCCATTTATAAAGATCTTTCTGAAAGTCAACCACTTCTCCATTTTGATCATCTCTGATATTTCTTATTCTCCCGATTACATCTTCTGAAACTTCTTCGAGGGAATATATATAATTGTTTATTATATTAAACTGAAGAAGTATTCTTTGAAAAGCTTGCCGTAATCTGTGCCATTCTTCACCATTACTAAAAATTTTTAAAATAATAATAAAAATAATTAAATTCTGAGAAATAAAATGTAATGCTTCAAGCAAAACAATTATATTTTTTTCCGTTCTATAGCTAATATTCTTTTATAAATTTAACAAACTATGAATTTTATTACTTGAAAAGTGTATAAAATAGTTGAATTTATCGAAGTAATAATTTGAAAACAGGTTATAAAATCATGTAAAATTTTTGCGAAAATTACTATAAAAATTTGCAAGAAACCGAACATTAATTTTTAAAACTTCATTTATGAACGCTAAAAACGATTATAATCAAACTAATCCTACAAAACGTGTTCAGAATACGTATTTTAATATCAATGTAATTTTAATAACGCCGTATATATATATAAAGTAACATTTAATGAAGTAGATAATAAACAGGATTCATAAAATAGTTGAACACGCACACTTATCTGTCACTATTAAATAACTAAACTATGTACAATTTAAATGTTAATTACTCATACAAATCAACGTTGCAATAAAGGAGTTATGGCATCTGTTTACTGTTTAATCGGATAGCATTAAAAACACGTAATTTCCTTCGTAGCTAATAAAGAGATTTGCTCGAATTTTATATCTTTTTAAAACGGTGCTATTCCAGATAGGAGAGGGAGAGGGGGAAAATGCAACGTTTGCGTTTTTGTGACGGTTCACGATTTTTGAATGGGCTTTTACCTAGGAAATAATCCTCCGCTGTTATATAACTGTGGCCTTTCAATACGATATTTTAACAAAGCGCGGTGACTCAGTCTACTGGGATACCTTCCTTCGTTTCTGTACATAATTTCCATGTGGTGAGGATCAAACAAATGAATAATAACTCTCTGTCCTACTACAACTTCTTTAACGATGCTACCGTACTTTCTGTACATTTTTTCATAATTAATGTGTTGTCTGTTTGGATCGTATTCGCCTATTTTGTAAAAATTTTATATTTATTATTATTTTTACTATAAAGAAATTAATTTTCAATAAAAGTTTAATACTTACCAATGATAGGTAGATACCTCCAAATATTACCTACGATTGGAAGGGGAGTAGGACCTGGTATTTGGGAAAAGTCTTTAATACGGGAATGTTCATCGTAAGCGAATGATGGCGGTTCATCTGTAGATGCTTCTAACGTATCTGTAGCAGTAGAAACTCGTGATCTATAAAGATGACGATGAATAGGAGAAGGAAATATTCGCTTCATCTATACATAAAAAGACAATTTTTTCCTTTTAAAAATTACTCGTTTTACTTATATTCGACTATTTAAATTAACGTAGACAATTTAAGATACTATAAACAAAAACCAGTATAAAAGTTACATGCAGTAAGCTTATACTGTCTAAACAAAAGCGAACCTTAACAATTCTGTTTTGTAATACGGCAAGAACTTACCTTATCGAGTTACATAAAACCAAGAAAACTGCCAATTTGAAACATTTCTTATATGAGGCCATCGAAACCCACTGACCCATTTTCCGTAATAAAAAATAAAAAAAATCATTATAACTTACTACTAATAGATTTGTTAGATTTAGCATTATTGTTTTGATATATAATCATTAATATTTTATCGAAAATAAAATCAAAAACTTTATTTAAAAATTAAAATAAATCAATATTAATATCAAGGAGTATATATATATAATTTTTTTTTTAATTTTGAATACTCGTACATTAATTCAAGCATTGATTATTAAACATGAAAACCATATATTATATGATAACAACGCATAAATTTTATGCTATAATAACAAATTTATATTTGGCATGATATCCGCCCAGGATATATGATGTGTAGTGACCTAATAACAGTGTCAGTGTGTTGTTGTTTATGATAATTACACATAAGCCATTTAAATATTTAAAAACTTCTTTAATATGCCTTTCAAAAAACTAAAAAAAATCGTGCCGTGATACAAGTACATATAGACACTCACTCATATCGTTTCTTGGAGATTTTTTTAATTATTAATTCTCGTGAAAGTAATTGCCATTGACTCTAACGACTACTGACACAATTATTCAACTTAATATGCTGATGCAGGTAAGTAAAAAAACAAAGTTATAAAAGTACAAGTCGTAATGTCAATGTCAGAAAATGTGCAGACATTCGTTCGTAGAAACAAAAATAAAATAAATCAATGTGTTTTTTTTTTTTTTTTTTTTAAGATTCGGCTTGTTTTCGCGATATTAAATTACGTCGTTTATCTTACATAATTCATTTTGATAAAACATGAAGTATCCTTAAAATAAATACAGAATCGTTTCTTTACAAAAAGTTTATTAGAAAATTTGAAAACAGTCCAATTTTTTTAAATTAATTCGATATAATATTTTTGTTTATACTGAACTTAATTAGAATTCAAGGTTTATTAAAATAGAATAAATTCCTTTTTAACTATTTTTGATACCACTTTACTATATACGAGAGTGAATGGTAGAGATTTTTAGATCAATTAAAATAATTTTATCGATTTACACTCAATACGCACTAAATAATATTAGATTTTCATTCCAAGCAAAAAAAAAAAAAAAGAATTTAGTCTCATTTTTTATCTGAGAGTGAGTTACATTTTTTTAAACAAACAAAAAACAATGTAAACAGTTGTAAAAATAAAGTCTTTATCTTAAAAAACAGAATGAGAAAGCAGATTTACTACTATTTATAGCACACATTATTATTATTATTATTATTATTATTCTAGAGAAGATAACATATATTTATTTACTCGATCTTAAGGGATTGATGAGAAAAAAGTGATAATCAAGTAGACAGTTTATATAGAGAATCGCACTAGTCTTCGATTCAACTGGGCTTGTTTACAAGAACCGATTCTATCAACATTCAGACCGATTTTACTCCCCAGACATAACGTCATGCGATGTCTGATACCAAAAAAGAAATAATGCCGGAAGGGTGTTTGACGAACGAAAACCTTTAAGCTCCAGAGAAGAGCCTCACGAACATAAGGGCAACGATCTCGAGTCGTTAAGAACAGAAAAAAAAATCTAACAAGGTCAATGACGCTGTATTAATATAGTTACCAGATATAAAAAAAAGATATAAAAATCGTACCCTCTAAACCGATCTGCAGTTATATTTCCGTTAAATCTTGTTAGCTAAATTAGCTATTCATTAATTTAAAGTCGGCTTATAACACGTCAGTATGCAGGATATAATCCAGATGCGTATAAAAATTCAGATTTAAGTCAAATATTGGTTATTCGAACGTAGCTACTATCGAAAGTTTTTGAAGAGCACTGCAAACACACATGTTTTTTGAATGAAAAACTCGCTATTATTCATCCTTTCTAACTCACAAGAGATCTGCATTCCTCGGATGATCGACAAGAACTACTTAAATATCTTTAAATTAATTTAGAAATAAATTATCGTATTTATTCTAATCATTTAGATATCTTACAAATTCTAAATTTAATTATTACAGAATTAAAAACAGAAATGACATTTTCAGTTCCTTGCTAGGAAGATGATTAACATATTTTTAACCGTCAAAAAAATTAAAAACAGAATTTATTCCCTTAGGCAAGAAGATAAAAAAATAGACTCACCTCTATTAATGAACGTATAAAAAAATACAGTAGTATGGTGTTCAGAAGTTATTTCACTTTCTGCACATTTCAATTCACGTGTAACTTAACGTTAGCGCGTACTGATGTCAAAGCAGGTTGTCTAACTAATCCACGTGATCGGAATAAAAGTGGGGATAAACAGGAGTAAAAAAAAGTCTTAAGAAGGGGTATGTAGCTATAGAACACGTTCTCCTTTATGTGTTCGGGCAATCGTCTAGTCTGGGATGGACTGGTGACACTTTGTGACGTACTTTATTTGTCACGTGATTACAATAATCGTTTTGCATGTTGATACTACGCTAGAGAAAGTGATGATACTTCGCCTTTCGGCGCTAACACGTTATAAATATTCAAAACCTTATTAAAATCGCAAAATAATTTCTTTTTTATTAATATTTAAAGTCGTATAAAATTGAATAACTGATTTATTAATGTTTAATAATAAAGTATCGTCAACAAAAATAATTTTGAAAATATTTAATAATAAAACTGTGGTTTGAAATTTATGATAGTTCTAAACAGACTAGGTACACGTGGTTATATATATTTGTGATAGTTCGTATTACGTGCAATTTATACTTTGTTCCGTACATGTGTTTATATAAAATATATATCATATATAACAAACAATGTTAAAAAACAATATACAGTACGGTATATGTTTATAATTTATTGTATACTATACTTTATATATATACAATAAATATTAAACCTGTGTTAAATATAATTATTGTTAGTGATATATATAACATTTAACTGTATATGCACAAATATACTGTATACAATATATTTAATTGTTATATACACAATGAGATCGTGTTAGGTATTGTTAGAAAAACAATTTCTTTGTGTTACATTTCTCAAAATATAAATTAGTCAATTTCTAACAATACGAAATTATGGCGTTAGTATGATCTGCATTATTCCAGGAAGAAAGTAATTTCTGTTTTAATGAGGTGTTTGAATACTTCTTCTTAGCAATTACATATATGAGTGTTTTATAATTCCGTATGCACATAATATATAATTCAAACAACGAATTTACTAAATGGTATGTGTGTTTGCGAGACCTCTAATATAAAAAGAAAATAGCTTTTAAGAATGATTATTTCTAGTTTTTCTTTGTTATACGGGATAAAACCTTCTCGAAACATAATCGTTTATTTCTTTTTCCATAGGAAATTATATTTCGTTTGCTTCCTTTTTGAGTAGAAGAAAAAACAAAAAATAAAAGAAAAACAATTTTCAATCTCGAACAATAATTTTGTCATTAAGTGAACGACTAGTGCTGCCATCTGTTAGAAACAATAGGTTATAACAAAAGTTTTGTAGAGTTTTCGAACATCAAAGCACATTCGGTATCTTACAAAACACGTTTTTGTACATTATCGTTATGAAATAGCTATTTATTCTTTCTCTAGCATAAATCGCATTAAGGATAAAATACGCTATTCTCTCTCTCATGCCAAAATCCATTTATAAATATTAGTTCTGAATTATATTCTAGGAATAAATTTCTCATTAAACTGCACAAGGAAATTTAATTTTCTAATAGTAATTTAATTACGAAAATTCGTCGTTAATAGTTAATAAATAAATAAAATTATACAAGCAATGATTTTTAATTTGATTATATTTACTACTACAAAGATTTTAGCGGAAGCTTTCATGTATCTAACGAAAAAATAAATAAATTTAAATCCGTTTAGCTCACGTATACTGTATACAATTTTATAAGATAAGTAAATGATAAACCATTATTTTTTATTATTATTATTACTTGGCAATACTTATTTGGATTTTTCTTTTATTCATTTTTTTCGAATTTTTAACAATTCTGTCAACGTTTGAAAAATGATCGACTGTCTTGAAGCGTATTGATCTAATTACAAAAATTAAATTGGTCCTTTTTTTCCTTTTCGTTGATCTTTTAGACGCACGCTCGTATATAACACCTTTAAAAAAACGCACGGATAACAATGTAATTTTCTGAAAACATTCCCAACCTCATTAAAAAAAATAATAAGAATTTTAAACATTCCCAACATCATTAAAAAAATAAGATTTTTTTTCCGGCTATTTTTCCTAGAACACATAGCACTTAAATTCTATATTGTTAGAAATTGACAAGTTATTATTTTAAAAAATGATACAGAAAAGTAATTGTTTTTTTAACAACGCATAATACGATCCATATTATTGCATGTACTTGTAAACTGTATATATATTTATATATTTCATATAAATTTCAAATTTTTGATATAAATGTATATATTACGTGTATATTCCAAAGTGGAAACTAATAGTTGTTATTTCAAATTAAATACAAAAAAAACTTGAAATAAATCACTCGTATTTCTAGTTGAAGGGAAGTTTAAAAGGTTGAATATTGGAATGTGGCACTATCTTTCATTATGAAGTGCAATAATTCAAAAATTGAATTATAGTCTGTTGATATAAGTCAGATAGCAGATGTTTTCGCCTTACCCATAATATTATATAGGCTAATATGTTTGTAGTATTTGACTAGTGTTTATTATTAAAATTTCAGTAAAATGAACATATTTAGAAGGAATGACTTTTATTAATCGTTATTTTTATCCTTGAATAGTCGTAATCATTTTTACAACGGCTCAACGTCTTTTATTACCAAATTTAACATAAACATATAACTCTTATCTAAAAATACGTCTCTTGCGATATCGGTTATATTCCTTACCAGTATATCAAATAAATTTTGCATTATCGTCGACGAATCTTTAAATTCCTATAACATTTCTGATGTAAAAATGTTTTATTTTTTATCGACAATTATATTTTTTATTGATTTATATTTTCTAAACGATTCATTAACTGGTGCATTATCTTTCGCGAAGTATCTAAATACTTCTTATCTAATCATTTGTTTAGACTACCGCTAATCCACAGGAGAAATTTTGAGTGACATATACTAATTAAAACAAACAAAAAAAAAATTCTTACGTTAGTTTCTCATACAGTGTATTTTCATGACAGAACAGAATTTTCTTACAATATTGTATGACTGAATTAATTTTCATATTAGCGAGTCATGTTTATGAAAATTTTTCAAGAATTCTAAAAATTTCACTGGTATATATAGATTTATAAATTTTAGATAATAAATAAAATAACAGATGTATTAAGTACGTCATCTCTTGACAGGAAAATATTTAACCTTATTTTTTTTCCTCTAAAAGTAATTAAAACATATATGAGTAAGATGGTTATGAATAGTAATAAAAAACTAAATAGCTTACACTAAATATAGATGAAGAAGTGGATCTATTGATATTTGATGCTCATATCTAATACGTTAGCTAAACGTAGCCCTATAATTGTGTGTCAGCTTTATAAAAATTTTTTAAATATTTTATTTAATTATTACAGCAACTTAAAATTTACATTAGACTTGAAAATGGTGACAACACGGAAAATCGATCAATTTCTATTGCTTTTTGTCGCTACAATACTTTATTAAGTTACTACAGTATATATTAAAAATCAGGGAAAAAATTCAATTTTATTAAATTTTTTAAGAAAATATTGAATAAGATATATGAATACATTTAGTGGATTTTAAAGATTATTTTGCTTCATTAGACTTATTTTAAGTTGATTGCTTATTATATTTTAATAATGCATAATACATTATTAAAATATAAGAATTGCTTTTAATGTTGCATAATGCATAATGATCGCCTTATTATATTATTAGTCATTGTTGAGTTTCATTCGAAACTTTAATCCCCAATTGAGATTCTAATTCTATAATATGAATTACAAATTAATATAAATACAATTTATGAAATCCTTATTTATTGGGCAATACTTTATATATTTTTTCTTAATTATTTACAAGCTATTTTATAACATTTCTGCAATAGTCCACTTTTCGAACATATAGGCCTACCTATATTAGAATGATTTAAAGATGCGAAATTAAAAAGTATAGTAAAAGACGTATTGTCCTTAAAATCACCTTTAATGTCATGACTTTCCTATTGAATTTAATAAAAATCAATCAAATAGTTCAAAAGTTATTAGGAGAAAACTTCAGAAGTTTGAATGTCCGTCATTTTTAAATAGCTAAGGTTACAGGATTAATTGATGTGTCATTAAGATCATCGTGACATTTCTGCTCGATTTTATAAAAATTCCATTAATTAATTCAAAAGGTATTAAAAGAATATGCCAGAAGTTTAAATATATGCATATTTAATTGGTTGTTAAGTTATGGAGATAAAAGATGTTCTTCAAAGACACTTTTATCTACAGACTATCTCTATCAAATTTCACAAAAATCTAATAATTACAGTAAGACCCCGTTTAACGCGGAGGATACGTTCCAACAAAATCAAGCGCTAAATGAAACAGCGTTAAACGAGGTCATCTTAATACGTAAATAATGGAGATGGGTGAAACAGGGCAGTGAATTAAAAAATATATATATATTTTTTGTATATTTAACATTTATTATTATTATTATTGTATTACATTAATTATACTTTCCATGCTGTTTGCTGCTCCCCAATTGTCAGCTACGGATTAAAGCAGGGCCATCTGGAACACACTTCTTACCGAGCCAGATTCGTTGCTTTGAAAAGCAGTCGTGACGTCACCAACGAAATCTACGTCACCAACGAGATCTTACTTGTAGTTACAATAGTGTATGGTAATGTGTTTTACTCATTAGTTTTACTCAATTTCTCTGTAATTTTCCGTTTTTATATAATTTGAGAGCTTATACTTGCTTCAGAACGTTTTTATATCTCATCTGGAATAAAATAGGTAAGTGAATATTCTTCTAATAGTAAATTTAACATAATTTCTAATGCTTTAAATAAGTGAATATCCTTCTAATAGTTAATTTAACATAATTTCTAATGCTTTAAGATCTTTCCATT
Source organism: Olivierus martensii (assembly GCA_000484575.1). Taxonomy (NCBI): domain Eukaryota; kingdom Metazoa; phylum Arthropoda; class Arachnida; order Scorpiones; family Buthidae; genus Olivierus; species Olivierus martensii. The sequence goes on from AYEL01085890.1 coordinate 240,403, forward strand.
CTCAGACACCATTAAAATGTACGCTTGTTTTTCGTTTGGTCGCTATTATATATAAGAATAACAGTCTGATTTTTTTTTTAGAATTTTCTTTTTTAGAGCTAGAATGTCCCGAAGAAATTTTTAAATAAGCCTATTTAATTTTATCAGACAGAGGACAACTAAAATGGCCCCGGAATATATTAATTCATATTAATGTAAAACATATCAAATCTGATTGTAGTTTGTTTCATCTGAGTTTTCTCCAGTATATTTTATCCATAAATGATCTCATTTGATTCCAAATATAGTCAAAATCCTAGATGTATGTGACCATGATATCGTACTGCTCGAATATTTTCCCAGAAGCAATCAAGATGTAGTTCGAAATATGAGTAGATGGATTATCTAGCATGAAACTCAGATTTGTTGTTTATCCAACATAACAGTTTAGAGGAAATGAAAGCACTTATATTTAGAGGCATCGACTGAAGTTTCATAATGTACATCACGTCACAGCAAATTGCTTCTGGATGATCATACTGTGTTTAGAGTGTTCGTGCTTAAATTTTGATATGCGGTTCACATAATTAAAACAACCTAACCTTAAATTAATATTTGCCATGACTTCTTGAGTTTTTTATTTCTTGGTTTTCAGACTTTAGACTAAGATGTATATCGGTTCTTGTCATAGAGAAATAATAGCATTATTTAATGTTGGGATGTCAAAATAACATTATATTGTATTGTGTGTTTGTGTTTAATTAGATGTTTACCTAATATAGATTGTTAACATGATGAGATAAGATTTATCTCATTTATCCATGTTGGAAATAATGAAATATTTTTTAATTCCACATAATTGTATCATACACAATACCCAAATGTCATCTTTCTTTTTTATTATTATTATTGATTCTCACTACTATTATTCAGTGTTTTTTTTTTTTTAATTATGAATAATTTATTAGCATTTAACAGGAGCAGCTAATATTTTAGAACACTGGCATGACTGTAGATCTCAAATGCATCAAAATAAATTACATTTGCAACTTTGTTGGTTATAATTATTATTTTTCCTCGTGAATTTAGACATGTTACGTTCCCTATCAAATGTTGGTTGATTGTATGTAAACTCGTACCTGTTAGGATTCTTACTCGTTTTTATTATTGTTGTCATTGTTATGCACTCATTCTCAAAATTATTTTACTAATGAGCAGTCATTGTACAGTCAAACAACCTTTTCCTGTGCAGCCATATCAGGAATGGTTATTGTGCTCACAAGTTAAAAAATAAGAATAACAGAACTAAAACAGATTATAAAAAGTATTATTGTTCATTTCATGTATGTATGTATATATAATATATAGGGTATTGACCTTATGTATTATATAACACACATATAGTATATATATATATAGAATCTGTGTCAGAATCTGTGATTTTTATCATTTGTTTCAATGTTAAAGGAGCTCTCTGCTCAAAAACTGCTTGGTTTCTATAACCACTATCAATTTGAGATGAGGAGGAAATAGATAACGACCATATATATATTGGCAGCTATTCTATCCAATGACGATAACTGTTCACAATATAATATAGTTTAATTATATTAATTGTCTATTCATGCTTTATTAAAAAAATAAAAAATAAAAAAATTTTTATCTTATCAAGCTGAAAATGTTTCAGCCAAAATTTCAATGTTAAAATAATGATGTTTCTATAGAAACAAAAATGTGTAAGGCCACATTAATTCTTGGTCAAAGATCTAAAAGAAATTGTCATTATTTCTGTATATTGGTCTGTATCATAGTGTTTATTCTTTACAATCTTTGGAAATTCACAATTATTTGTTGGATAAAAAGAAATAAATTGCTTGAACAAATGTTTCATTTTATTTTCCTTCAATTATAGAATCATCAATAGCACAAAATAAGTAATAGTCACATAGAATATACATAATATTACATATTTTGAGTTTACACAGTTAACCATGAATATACCCACTTATTCATATTTATGCATGAAATAACTAATTTATTTTTTGGATTAAGTTATATGAAACTTGATTTTATCTGATTACAAAAATACGTGAATCAAATTTTCAATAATTATATAAGAAATGTCGATTTCACACTGTTTTTTATTAATCTTTACAAAAATTTGACTGTAAATCGTGTGTGTTATGCATGTTTTAGTGTTTAATGATAAAATAATAAATACAGCAATACCTTGGAGTTACATAATAGGTGGGACTGGGAAGCTTAACGTAAGTCGTGGTAAATACAGATTCCCAAATCTAATTTCAGGTACATATGTAATAGGTTCTTAACTGATCTGTTTATTAGCAGATGTCTATTAACAAGAAAACAACAAATTATAAAAGTTTGTCTTTAATTGTAAATATATATTAGAATCAGCAAATGAAATATATACATACATATATATGCACTATGTAATTGTGAAACAAGTGGGCGAGGAGGCAGGATGAGAAGTTACGTATCTCCGAATTTACGTAAGTCGGGGTATTACTGTACAAAATAAAAATACTGAATGAAAATTGAATGTAAATGACAAACGTTGCTAGTTTTTACTATTACCGCTCAAGTATTTACACGTTTTTCAATATTCCACGCTAAATTTTTACTACATAAATTGTTTAAAATTGTTGAATATAAGTGTTCTCAGTTTTCAAAAGCATTCAGTCAGGTTTTTATCATTGTTGTGTTGCAGGGTAATTGATTTAAAGAAGTGTGTTGAAAACTGTTGAAAATTTCGAATTTAAGCCATTTCAACTACTATTCGTTGTCATCCAGCGTGTATAAAAGTGTTTTGTCCAATCCCACTTTTTTTTTTTTTCTTAAATGTAAAGTTTTTGATCTAGAATCATTTCATTTTAAAAATTAGTTATACAGGATTATCCATAATTCGTCATGATAAATTGGAAAGGAGATGTTTTGCGATGGTGATCAAAAAGTTTCGTATCAGTCACTTTACTGATGTATTCCTGTATAATTTAGTCCAAAAGTTATTTTTCTGCTTTACATTGTAAAACTGAATGAAAACGAAATTGATCAGAGGGTGCAATTCACGCCATTGACAATGAAATTCTTTTTTCCTCATTGCTGATCATTTTTTGTAAATAGGAGAGGAAAATCGAATCATCAACACTATGATTTTGTATCAACACTATGCGAATCATATTGAAATTATTAACAATTCAAATTTTTATTTAAATACCTGTTACATTACCAAACACCTGTTCCTGTTTACAAGATTCTGCACTCAGGAAATATAGCGACTAAGATTTTACTGAAAAATTAATCATTTAAAAGCCATATTAACGTTTGAATCGTGACATTTTCTTTAAGAAGTTTAATCGTGTCAACTAAAAAAATGATCGGGAAGGGGGTAAATTTTGTGAGAAAGTAACATTATGAAAATTCAAAATTTGATGCAATTTATGGATAACCCTTTGCTCTATATTCTAGGTGTTTGCATATTGTCATATTCGCCATAAATATCAAAAGAAATTATGCTATTCGAAGGAATTATATTTAAATAGGATAGTGTGGTATACTCACTCTTAGGAACGTAATTTGAATATTTAATACAAACACAACTCGCAGTTTGAATATAATTTAATGCATGAATGCTTAAAACTATGAAATTAAGAGGAAGTAAAAAAATTCGACATGCTAATTGAATGAATTTCATAAATTATGTTATGATATACGTCAGGGGTGAGCAACCTTTTTAATCAACGGGCCAATTTAAATTTTAAAATTTTTTTTCGGGCCGCACATAAAGTAACACTTATTAATAATTTACAAAACTTTATTTATAATAAACATTAGAATAAAAAAATATAAAATTTAAAAAAAGAAAAGATTTCATATACAAATTTTAATGCAAAATAAAAACAAACAAGGAAAGAACAGAAAAACGAATTTTCTTGAAATTTTTAATGAGAAATTTGGCACTGTTTATTCGATACGAGCTGA